>JASDQU010311363.1:1445-13596 GCA_032191745.1 Picea mariana
GAAATTTAAGCACCAGAACTAACGAGATTTTGGTTTTGAAAATCCGCAACAACCTAAGTATGAAAAAGACGTCCCTACCAAACAGTCTCCCGAAAAGCAGTCCAAGCCACATGAAAAGAAGGGTCACGAAAAGACAAAGAAGGACACCGGAAAATGGTGCGATTTCCACAAAAGCCTCTGGCACAACACAGATGAATGTCGCTCAAAATAGTCATTGGTGGTTGAGATCAAAGACAAGGAGTCGAACCTTGATTGAAAATCTGATTCTGAAAATACTGGTAAAGGACAGATCATTTGCGCAGACCCCACTACTATTGTTGCAACCGAAACAATTCAACCAGAAGAACCAACAGATCCCAAAGAGGGGAAGCGCCTTTTTCATTCATAGATGTGGGTGAAGGGGACCCTACTACATTTTATTGTTTATAGTAGAAGCTAAAAGAACCTCATCTCAACAGAGGTCGTCAAATAGTTGGGATTGTCGACAACACCACACCCGTAGCCATAGAACATTGGGTGGCTTCACCAAGGATGAGATCTCCGTGTCAGCCAAAAATGTCGATTGCGATACAACATCTATCCCTTCAAGGATGAGGTATTATGTAATGTTGCCCCATTGGATTTCTATGATGTTCTCTTGGGCCAACCATACATGTGGAAGTGGCATGTTGTTTATGAGTCTTGACCCCATAGTGTCATTGTTACTTTGGGGGGTCATATCTACAGAAGACCAGAGGTAGTTCTGACTACTGTTCCACATAAAAAGTTCCGCAAGGTAGTATCTCATACTGCAAAATTCATCTTCTTCACAATCTATTCAAAAGGGGAACAAAAGGACACTACAACCACTATAGCCTCGCCCCCTACACCTTCTATCCAATAAAAATAGGTCGACAAGGTTGCAGCAAAGAAAAAATATTCATTCTACACACCTTCCTCTCATGTAGCTTGACTTTTTTAACAACCTTAGCTTCAACAGGTTCATGACAGACTTCCACAAACTAAGCAACGCGACGTCTCCAACAATACAAGCAGCTCACCAAGATGCAGATCCAACAAATACTTTTCCCTCTCCCCTGGGAAATCAATGCAATGGATACCATTGCTTACTAAGGAGGGAGTATTGATCTAGGTGGATATCATTGGCTACCCACCTTTTTCGACTGGCTCAAAACAATTTTCTGGCAAATTTGGCAATTTACTATTTTTAGCAGTTTTTAACTTACGGGGCAATTTTGAGGGCCAAAATGAAGGTTTTTCGAGATTTAGGTTCTCAATGATATCAAAAGTCATGATTTATCCCCCAAAATTAATCTCCTTGATGATACCTTTCCAACGAGCTATCATACGCCTAAAATGGAGATCGTATGCAAAAGTTACGACCCCGGGAAGTTGATGTACTAACTTACCCAAACGGGGCCCACATGAATTTTGGTGCTTCATCTCCTAGGGTTAGGTTTTTTGATGTCTAGGACTTTTGGCATTCCTGTTTACTGTAAAAATTCCTTCAGAGCCTCATTATAATCATCTTCTTGCGAATGCGAGTAGCTTTTACATCTCTTCTCAAAGATAAGCTCCCACCATTCGAGTGAGTCTTTCACTCTGTATTTTTATAGTCTTTGTACATTTCTTTCATTAATAGAAATCATGTATTACTGTATATATCTATTTATGGTCACATCTATGATACATTTTTGCTACATTATTGAATATCTGCGATATCTCTGTTCATTTCTTTATTATATCTTCGCTCTCATTTCGTGCTGAAAATAATCCGAATCATTTCTTCATTTAAATTGTTGAAGGAAAATTCTAAGATCATCATTGAAGGAAATAAATGTGTGTTGATGCCAAATCACAATGATTCAATGGAACAAATTGAAAAGGAATTGCAACAATCTTCTCATGTGTTTGATGACCCTATCAATTGTTATGTAGAAGGTCTTGTTAGTTCAAATTTGCAACCATTGGTCGAAGATGAATCTGAAAAAGACTGTATTCAACAATCAAAAGAAATTGAAAAATGTGCATATGACAACAGTGAAAAAAATAAAGAAGGTTTTGAATATGGTGAAATAACCATGCCATTGTGTTTTTCTTCTTTCAAATTGCTGAAGAATTTTTTTTATAGTGTTTCAAATTATAAATCTTCCAGGCATGATGTTGAATATGAAGAAAGAAGTGGACATGCAAATGAAAACTATCTTCCATTATGCTTTTCTTCCTTTGAATTGTTGAAAGAAAAGTATGAGTTAACAGAGGAAGTCGATCAAGGAATTGTTGTTAAAATTCATTTTCCTTCTCCTAAACTTGATGAAGATATTCAACAATATTTCCAGCAAAGCAAAGTGCTTGAAAGTTTTTTTTTTCCCCTATGAATGATGTGGTTGTTCAAATTATAAGTGGATTAGGCATGGATGAGGTTTCTGAAATTGCATCTATGGAGATTTCAAGTAGTGAGCAAACAAATGACATAGAATTTTAGGAAAGCAACAAAACAATGTATGCCACTATTCAATCTAAAATACAAAAAGATAATAAAGAGGCAATTTGTTTCTTTGATTCCTTTGAATATCATGGTTTTGAAATTGCATCCATCGAAACTCCAGAAGTTGAAATGATTGATGCTATTAGCTTTTCACATTTGCAAGAAAATTATGAGCAAGGATTTTTTTCCCTCCATTCATTTGAAAGCCAAAATAATAGTCCTTGAGCAAATTTCCTGAAGGTAAATAAAATAAAATCAGAATTATTTGATGAACAAGAGGATGGCCTTGATGCACATAATATGGATGTCAGAGTTGAATATGTTCAAGGATGTATGAATGCTTTTGTAGACAAACCTATCACTGCCATTTCATTTGAAATTATTCTCAGAACTGAAGAAGTAGAGAAAGAACAACAAACACTTATGAAGGAGGCTTGTCTTTATGCTTTTGTTCATCAAGAAGAAATGATTCCTCATGTGTTTCATGACCCTGTGGCATGCTATATGGAGTGTTTTAACAATAAGAATGTATAGCTTATGATGGATTGTAAGATCAGAATTAAAGATTATGGTGAACCAACGTCAGTGTTGGATATGGATTACTTATCACCAGGGGTTTGATTTCAGTCAGTACTATCTTATGATTCAAAAAATTATTATTTCCAACAGTCTCAGCAGATTTTTCATCTTCTTGGTGAAAATCAACAGGTTAAATCACATGAAAATGGGAATGCAATGGAAGGAGTGAAACGTGACTGTCATTTTGTGCATGTTTTATAGGATCCATTTTCAATTTTGTTGGACGCAGTGAACATTCCTAAGGTTTTTAAATTTTTGAGATTTGAATTCATAGGTAAATTCTTGAATGAATTATCAGTTAACAGGATTTGGAGCAAGCATCTGCAAAGAAAACAGATAGTAGATAAAATTCTTGCATGGTTGCATTGGCATTATGATTTTACTTGATTGAAGGCTCATTTCAATAGTTAGGGTAGGTAGGTGTGAATATGCTTGATGAACAAGCATTTTTTAGCTTAGATTTTAAAATAATCTGTTTAGTTATATTTTAGCGGTGTATCCAACGTCCAGTCTCCAGGTGAGAGAAGTGTGCAGACTTTGGTTTTTAGAGGACACTAGTGAAAGGTCAGAGCATGGTATACAACTATTTTGGTCATTTCCAAATGGATCAGGCATAGGTTCTACATTTTCTTTTCTACCACACTGGGAGGATAACATTCCCAGTTGGAGCCCATGTTATCACAATCTAAATTTTTGGTGTGAAATCGATATTTCTAGGTTTAGCGAGGTGCTAATAGATTTGGAAGTTAGATAAATTTGGAGAAGTGACTGAAAATGACAAAAGAGATTAAATTTGGTGGAGGTGTGAAGAAAATTGGGCTTGAAATGACGTAGATCGCCATTCACCGAGATTAACAGTTGGGAAATATTTCAAAGTTTGAAACAATGTGGAGGTTAAAATGTCTGAGCGGGCCCGAAATTTCAACCGTGGTTTCCCCACAAAGGTATGTGAAATCCTTAGATGCATTTCGAGGCGAAAAGAGGTTAAAATAAAAACCACCCCATCACACCCCCGAAATCACGTGTTAAATGTCATAAATTGGGTCCAATCCGATGGCTACACATGACAATGAAACTTGACAGGGAGTCAAATCATCCTGAGAACCGTGCTTGTGTGCCATTCATCTGCGTCCCAAATAAGTGCCACCAAATAACTGATTTGATGCTCATCATTGGAAATTGATGGCCGAACGTGAGAGGCCATTATTCCTATAAGGAATTTCGTCAGTAGCAAATGATTGTAATTGATTGCGACCCTTACTCAAAACCCAAGTGAGATTACTCTATTTTGGGAAATTAACAACTTATCACAGAGCGAGATATCTGCAAATAAAATTGCTCTTCCAACTCATGTGGAGTTCAAGGGAAATAGGCCCATGTTTCCTGAAAAACTAGAGGGAGCCGAGGAGAAAGATACAACAGTTTTAAGCAAATCAGGGAGTTTGAAGAATATGACAGAATTATCAAATAAAAAGAGACAAAGGCATGCTACACCAATCCTAACAACAAAATCTCGTGAAAAGTATGTTGATGGGTCAGGATCAGGTTGAATCCTATTATGAAGGATTTTATCATTAATGGATATACGGATGGATATAACACACAACCTGGTATGAGAAAAAAGAGAAAACAATGAAAGGAGGAGGCTAAAGCTAGAACAATCAAAAGCATTGAAGAAAATCAACCTAGATGGATTGACACGTTAAAGGAGGAGACTAAAAATCTAAAATAGAATAACAAGCTAAAGAGAGTATATTTTAGGGAATATTGTGATACTATAGACAAGTGGTATTGAGTATAAGGATCCCAAGTATTTTGGTTTTTGTTTGTAACTATTCCCTGGAAAGTAGGAGTTCGATTTTCATGAGTTGCTCCATCTGTAACCAACGTCTATTTTTGTAATCTTTGAAAGAATGACCCATTTTTCTAGGTTTCATATGTAATTTATCTATATATGTTGTTAAAAACATAAAAGAATGGTTCGACTGGTCGGAGAAGGGCCTACCCTTGTAGCAGGAAAACTTTGTGATTTCTTATGGATTTTAATATAAGAAGAGAAGGTTTTCTTAGATAGCTGAGATTGATCATGGTGTTGATGTTCAATATGTTCTCCTGTATTTCATATTCATGAATGTGTTTTGTTGTTATTGATAATATTTGAACAAAAGAAGGAATTGATCTTGCTGGTGCTCATTCTCATATTGATTATACTTGTTACGTGTTTATTGGTTTCTAGTTCAGAATTCACCCTTGATTGGTGATCTGTTTTTGGTAGCCAACCTTTATGTTTCTTCTGATAAAGTTATACCAAGAGATTCATCCTTTGTTAGATGCCTCTTGTCATAGTGGTATTTCCTTTCTTTCCCACTGCCATCTCATATTACTTATTTGGATAAACATTGTTCCTATTTTCCCTTTGTTCCCTTAGGAATACATAGCTTATAAATCTTCATATGATTTTAGGAATTGACCCCATTGCCCAATGGCCCTTCTTTCTTGTTTTTCCTACCACTTTTTAAAAATTATCCTATTGAATAATCTGACCTTTGTGTGTCCATTGCCAAATATTTTTGAGTATTTTCAGTATCTATATGTCTGAGAGAGCCCTCTTTGTTTGGAAGGGTTATAACCGAACGTAAAGTTGGTTGAAACGATTACCTCTTTCATTTTTTTATCAGCAAAACAAATTTATAGAGTGTTAACAGGAAGGTCATCATTCTTGCTGATAGTGGATGCACCCATAATTTTATTCATCGCCGCATTTCCCAAGAAACTAATTGCTATATATGCGTCGTCAATAATTTTGAAATCATGATTTCCAATGGTGGGTCCATGAAATGTGGAGGGAGTTGTGAAAATGTGTGTCTCCAAATTGGTGAGAACCACATGAAATCTCATATGTTTTCTATCGACATGGGTGGTTGTGACATTGTGTTCGGTGTAGAATGGATAAGGAATTTGGGTCCCATTCTCATGGATTTTAAGGAATTAACCATGCAATTCGACCAGGAGGGCCAACAATATAAGTTGCAAGGCATCACCATCAGTTCCCCGGAAATCATAAGTTCCCATCGCATGGAAAAGATGATAAAAAAATTTCATTCTAGAATTATTTCCCAAATCCATGTCATACAAGCTATTGAGACACCCTCTATGCCGCAGGACATCCAATCCATCCTCTCTAAACATCAAGTGGTTTTTTCCACTCCCCAAGGACTCCCTCCTTCCTGTGGTGTTCATGATCATTCCATTCCCCTTTTCCCAGGAATCCTTCCTCCCAATATCCATCCCTAGCGTCATCCCTTTTCGCAAAAAGAATGAAATTGAGAAAATTGTTCAAAGTCGATGTTATCCACCATAGTACGAGCCCCTACTCTTCTCCTGTGGTCATGGTCCTTAAGAACTAAGTTTCTTGGCACATGTGTCCTAACTTCTGGGCCCTCAACAAACTCATCATTAAATAAAAGTTTCCCATTCCTATCATATATGACCTCTTGGATGAATGGAGTGGTGCCCAGTTCTTTACTAAACTTGAACTTTGTTTTGGCTACCACCAGATCCGTATGAACTAAGAAGACATTCCTAAGACTATATTTAGAATTCATGAGGGACACTATGAGTTTTTTTTCATTCCCTTTGGCTTGTGTAATTCTCCCTCCACTTTCCAAATCCTCATGAATCATGTCTTCTGTCCTTTTCTCTGTCCTTTTGTATTAGTTTTCTTTGATGATATCCTCATATATAGTAAAACATGGAAAACCCATCTTGCTAATGTGTATCAAGTTCTCCATCTACTCTCTCAGCACCGACTTTTCCTCAAACAATCTAAATGTGCTTTTGGCACCTCAAAAGTCGAGTACTTGGGTCATCTTGTTGGCAAGGTCAGTGTCAGGGTGGATCCTAAAAATATTGAAGCTATGCAAGATTGTTGTCACCCAAAAAATCTCAAAACCTTGTGTGGATTTATGGTTTTAACAGGTTATTATCACAAGTTTGTTAAGAATTATGTAAAGATTGTTGCACCTCTCACCGCTCTCCTTAAAAATAATTATTTCACTTGGAATCCAACAGCTGCTCATGATTTTTAAACCTTGAATATGGACATGTGCACCACTCCAGTCCTGGCTCTTTTTTATTTCAAAAATACATTTGTCCTATAATTTGATGCTTCCATAAAAGGAACTGGTGTAGTCCTTATGCAAGAGGGTCGACCTTTGGCCTTTACCAACAAACAACTATCAGAGAAACATTTGGGAAAATTAATCTATGAAAATGAAATGTTGGTTATTCTACATGCCATGGATCTTTGGAGCCCTTATCTATTGGGGAAATGATTCCAAAATAAGACAGATAATCAAAGCCTCGAGTATTTTCTAGAACAATTCCTTTCCTCCCCAGAGCAACAAAAATGGGTGACTAAGATTTTTGGATATGATTATGAGATCGTTTAAAAGAAAGGAAAATATAGCGTGGTTGCTGATGCACTTTCAAAAAAATATGAAGATGAAGAGTCCATTTTTTTTTTCTCTCCTTCATTGTACCAGATCATCTCCAAGCTATTCTCCAGGAATGGCTACACGATCCAAAAAGTTTGCATATGATACAACAATTGTAGGAAACTTATCCAGTATCCCTAGGGTACTCTTGGCTCAACGATGAGATTCGATAAAAAGGTTGTTTGTATTTAAGTAAATAGTCAAAACTTAAGTCCACGGTACTTTTTGAGATTCATGCTACACCCACTGTTGGGCACTCAGGGTTTACCAAAACCTATGATCGGTTCAAATGTTCTTCTTTATGGGATGGTATGAAATATGATGTTTGAAATTTTGTGGCTGAATGTGATTTTGTCAATGCAACAAGGGAGAAACAGTCAAATCTCCTAGCACACTACAACCACTTCTGATTCCACCTGTTATTTAGTGGAATATATCTATGGATTTTATTGTAGGCTTACCTAAATTAGACAATAAATCATTCATCATGGTGGTAGTTGATAATATTTCCAAGTATGCTCATTTTTGTTCTCTTCAACACCCATTTATAGCCTCCATTGTGGCTCAAATTTTCATGAATCAAGTCTTCAAGCTTCATGTCATGCCTCATTCTATTGTTTCGGATCACGACCCAAATTTCACTAGCAATTTTTGGCAAGAACTGTTCAAGATACACGACACCCAATTGAATCTCATCAAAACTTATCATCCCCAAACTGATGGTCAAACTGAAGTTGTCAACAAATGTTTGGAAACATATTTTAGGTGTTTTCCATCAGAAAGGAAAAATCAGTGGGCTCAATGGTTACCACTAGTTGAATGGTGGTACACCACTTCTTACCATAGAACTACCCGCATGAATCCTTTTGAAGTGGTATATGGACAAAATCCACCTTTAGTTCTCTCATAATTTCCAGGTGTCTCGAAATTCCAAGCTGTTGACCAAACACTTACAGTTTGAGAGGATATTCTCCATACCCTTAAAGAGAATTTTCTCATGGCCCATAAATGCATGAATCAACAAGAAAATCAAGGTTTCTCTAAACATCAATTTGCAGAAGCATATCAAGTGTTTCTTTGACTGCAACCTTACAAGCAAAATTCCCTCAAGGCTGGCCATTGTAAGAAACTAGCGCCGAAATTTGATGGTCCTTATATTGTTCTCAAGCATGTGGGATAGATGGCCTATCAATTAGCTTTTCCCATTCATTCTAAGCTCCATCATGTTTTTCATGATTCCTTCTTAAACAAGGTGATTGGAACTAAGTGCCAAACTCAATCCAACCTTCCTGAGTTGGATGCCAAAAGCTCCATTTGGCTACAACCACAAGCAGTTTTGGACCACCGTGAGCAACATCTGCATCAACGAACCATCAAGGAAGTGTTGGTCCAGTTGAAAGACACAACTCCGACAGATGGCACTTGAGAACCAACTATCATTCTGAAACAATTTCCTCATATCAATCCTTGAAGACAAGGTTTTTTTTAAGGGTGAGGACATGTTAGGGACCTAACCCCTCACATAGGTAGAATACTATATTTCCATGTAATAAAGATCAATATTAATAAGGCCTAGAAATAAGGAAGAATAAGTCAAATGTGAGAAGACCTAATATAAGCTTCCGCTTCTAGAAGGATTTTCCTTTAGATTGTTCTTTTGATAGCCATATTTAGTATGAATAGGCGTAGAGGGCATTATACATTTTTTATTGGATATTATTGTAATAGAGATCTTCTGTGCTGGAGGTTTCCCCCTCGAAGACACAAGTGAACATTAATTTTAGTAATCAAAGTGATCTTTATGGTGTTATTCTGGTATTATTTTGATATTATTGTGGTGTTGTTTTGGTTATATTTTTGTTTATCTGCTATTTTTAGCTAATTATTTCTTTTCTGCATACTATTTTGTATTTGGAATATTACAGAACAAGGGATATCTTTGTGATGGAATGTTGAATACATATCTCTGATGCTCCCCCCATGACCATAACTCTCCCTAGAAACATGCCTCTCCAAGCATCTATCTCTCTATCAAGCATCTGATGAATCTCTCCTCCTTGAATCATGGGAAGAAGAATAAATCCCCCTATGGGTATGTCTCCCCCTATCTTCTTTTCAATATAAAAAATATGTTTCTACGGCAATTTACTTATGTTGCAAATGCTACTTATCAACTAGAACATATATCAAATGCTTAAAAATGATCTGTTCTTTCTATGATGATCCTTGGACCTGTCCATACATCAGAATCATTCCATACCATACTTCATGAAGAAAAAATATATGTCAACATTGAATAGAGAATCACGAAAAAAAAATCAACCATGTACATCTTGTGCCATGCCATGTGCCAATCATACACATCAACACCATACAGTAAGATCCCATCATGAAAGTATATATGAAAATAATATGTACAAAAAGTGTACCAAGCATATATCAGGATCATCAACAAGTGCCTCTATCAATGTACTGGAAACATCGTCAACATGTCAATTTTTGGTCCTAAAGTATACACCTAACTTCTAAAGGGAAAGATGTAAATGTGTTGAACCTGCAAATAATAGATCTAGCTAAACAATAATACACACATTTGCAGAGATAATTTGAGAAATAAGGAGAGAAAGAATAGAATAATTCTCATTAACTGTTTGAATAATGAATAATTTACACATGATATAATTTGTATAACTCAATGAGTAAAAGCAGGAGGATAACCAATGTGCCATAGTGGTGGTCTAGAGTGATGTGGACACACACTAGCAGTTATAGGAGTGAACTACCACCTAGTCTAGTCTCTGAGGCAGTTACGGGAGTGAACTACCACCTAGTTGATTGAACTATTCAACTAGTCTTTAGTTAACTGACTGAACAAAGAGATATGAGAAGTTAAATAAGGGAATCAAGGGTAATGCACCAGTTTGGTGATGATCCCAAGGCAAGGTCGAATTATCATGGTGATGATCCCAATGTTGCATGGTGATAAAACCAATGCAATATCTAAACTCAACTCAACTAGTCAAAATGAAGTGTCAACTAAAAAAGAATATTCTCCAAGTGGAATATTCTCCCCTAAAATATAGGAGATTGGATAATGACTAATTATGACTAATAAAAAAGGAAAAAAATTAGGAAAAATAAATCCTAGGTGTGTGTGAAGTAACTCCAACACCCCCACTGAACATCACTATGGTGAAAATAAAGAATGGGTCCCGGCAATGAGGCCATATAAGGTACCCAAATACAAAAGATACACTGAAAATAAAGTGAGGAAAGAGGGAAAACCTCATGGGAAAACCCCCCGCTCAAGGTACAATGTATGTAAAAAAAAAACTACAATTGCTAGGAAACTATTTCCTTAACTCCAAGATGACTTCGAAGAGAATGAAACTTCTGCTCAGTGAAGGTCTTGATGAAGATGTAGGTCATCTTTTCTGTCGAAGGAAAGAACTATAAGTCGATGATCCCATCATGTACTAATTCCTAGATGTAGTGCATGTGGATATCGATGTGCTTCATCTGTTGCCTCTGAACTGGATCTGTCCAAAACATTAGAGTGTTCTGGTTGTCACACCATATGACGATCGACTGGTGAGACTGAGTACCCAACTCATTGAGAAAATGTTGTAGCCACATAGCCTGAATGGTTATGTTAACCACCCCTCTGTACTCTTCCTTGGCTTAAGATAGAGCAATGGAAACTTGCTTCTTGCTCAACCAACAAATAGGCCTGGAACCAATACTGAGTGAGTAACTAGATGTGGACTTGCGATCAGTACTATTGCCAGCACAGTCAGAATCAGTAAACCCTATGAGATATAATGTAGAGTCTGTTTCATAATGAGTCCCAAAGGTGATGGTTCCCTAAACGTGTTGAAGGATATGTTGATTAAGGTTGGTTGTCATTGATGTCAACCCTTGAAGAAAGCTGTAGAACAAAGGTTGGGTAATGGACCCAAGATTGTTTGATGTAAATATGAATTGTTATTGTCTTTTCATGGTTGATAATAAGTAGAGATGGATTAACTCCAAAGTGGTACCCTTATGGTGAAATCCCTCACAGGAAGATGCTTTGCGGATTGAGTTATCCTCGAAGCATGGTTAGAGAACCCATGCTTATTTGTGGAATAATGAGATGAATGGAAATGAATTTTTTAGTGAAACTACCCTATATGGATAGTTCTTGTTATGCCATTTTCATTGGTATGTGGAACGTCCCACAACTTCTCATGGTTAGAGAGTTATGGCCATGAGAAGTTGGAGATCCCAGGTTTGGGTAATGGACCCAAGTTTGTTTGATGGATAATAGTATGGGTTTTGATATATTTTCAAGTATTACTATTCTATATGGATAGTACATGTCATTCCATTTTTGGTGGTATGTGGAGCGTCACATAACTCCTCAAAGTTTGAGAGTTATGGCCTTACGAAGTTGGAGGACTCTCATATGTCATCTAGAAGCCCCAAAAGGTCAAAGTAGTCAAAGTGGTTTAAGATATTTTAAAAGGTAAATAAAAAAGTGAAGTGATGAGTGTACTATAATTCAAATTGAATAAAAAATAAATTAATTCAATAATAAATTTAATGG
>JASDQU010311368.1:0-13596 GCA_032191745.1 Picea mariana
TATCAAAACCACCACTTGTGGGATGGGCGACGGCTAGTTAGATCACCATTTTTCACTCACTCCGTACTTCACAGCCATGTGACGTTAGCTAAACGTCACCATGTAACGAACTCAAAATCTAATCATTTGAAATGGATTAGCCGAGCATGGCAAACCAATGCACTTGTACGTAGTCTGTCTGTGCTTCATGATTGGGGTTCTATAACTACCAATTATCAAGCATGGAGGCATCAGCTTATCCATAAACAGAGTAATCTCCAAATTTTCTCGACATTCTGCTCTCTGTAAAATCATTTCAGTGTCCACAAAACTGAGGTACATGGACAACGCTAAATCCAGTGAGACTGGTTATTCAGAAAACATGCTAGATTTTCCTACAAGTAAGGAGGAAAGGATACTTGCACACATTCTAGCGACTAAATTCCACACAGATCCGGCTATAGACTCGCAATTGGAAGTCAGGTTGAATCCCATTATGAAGGATTTAGTCATCAACAGGCCAGCTATTAAGAAGAAAAGGAGCAAGTGGCAGAAGAAGGAAACCACCGCTGAAACGGCCGAAAGTGTTGGAGAGAATCAACCGGTCTGGTTAGATTCTTTAAAGGAGGAGATCGCTAAGATGAAATGAGTCCTCAAATTAAAATTCAATTACATTTCAGCAAATTTTGGACGGCTAATAGAAGAGGAAAAAGGACCACAGAGGTGGTAACTATTATTTTAAATCATTCCCTTTTTACAGCTTACCTGTATATTGAATCCAGGAAGCATTCATTGTATCTTATTATATTAAGGATAGCAGACCCAAATTAATATAATGAAGATGAGATGAATTTAATATAATATAATAATGAAAGATATTATAACTAACTATAATAATCCCTCAAATAATATACCAATAATCCCTCAGGTATATTATAATATTAATATAATTATTAACATATTATATTATAATAAATAGGTATGTTATATTATTTATAATATATTTTTTTGCCACTATACTAACTATTAGAGTATAGTACTATAATAATATGTTATAGTATGTTGGCCTTGAAAACTATCCTGATTTAAAATGATACCAATTTGTAACATCCCCGGCCTCATACAGGTCGGGGACAAGCCACTCCTCAGACGCTTTACTTAGCTTTGAAACCATCTTTGTAACATTCCCAACCTTCAATAGGCCAGGCCATGCTACTCCTGAACACTCTTTCATGCTCAGATACCCATTTGTAACGTTTCCGACCATTCATGTCAGGCCACGCTACAACGGAGAACACATCCGTTCTCTGTGAGGAACATACTATAACATACTTAGCATCCTAACTAAGTTATGTCTCATATAATTTTCTAACTGCATGCAATTAAAACATATGCACACACAGAACTCTTGAGGAAGCTTAATATATATAAAACATGAAAATACAAATACACTATGTAAATGCATGGATTCACATTGAAAATCAGTAAACCTATACATGCATCATATACATGCAATACCCATAAACATATAGACAACTATAATCACACATAGGATAAACCGATAAAAATAACACGTGAATAACAATGTAGCATGTAAATTAATCACACAATTGACACTTATCTTTGTGAGAATATCACCAACTACGTCCAGACCTTCCACGAACCTCCCAGCCTTAGACCACATTGTTCATCACTCTCAAAAGTGAGTCAACCCCAAGCTGGGACTAAACTCCACTCAGATAAAGGGGTTCCTAACCAGGCTAAAGGCTCATGAACAACAGGAAAGACTCTGTCTCAGGTGCTCACTCAACTAACAACCTACAGTCCCTCATTCCCCACATGCCTGTCCCACCCAAGGAAGTGTGCCCCTTCTCTTCTCAACAGTCCCTTGATTGCCCCACTTCCCTTCCAAGGCTTCAACAACAGGTCAGGTAGGAAGTCTCAGAGCCCTGCAGCTATAGTTTAGCACCTTCGGAAATCAATCCCCAGCAATTCTCTCATTGTAATATCCCTAAGGTCGAACCCAATTGAAAATGTAAATACAAATGTACATAAGCTGGTGAGCTAATTTGATATCATTTTGGTCTGCACATTTCATGGCATAGTGTGCACATGTATTGCGCAGTAAAATGAATAAGTGTGCACATTCTGGGATACCACGCGTAGCATCTTAAGTGTGCGGGATGTAGAGGCCAGGAAGCCTTGTGTATCTAATATATTTTCTAGGCTTGTGAGCTAGTATTATAAGCTAGGATGCTTATATTTTGATTAGGTCGGAGATCCTAGATGTTAAAGGCCATTGCGCCTATTTTTGTACATATCTCATATTTAATATAAAATACATCATTGTGCGCAGACCGACCACGATAAAAGAGATGGGGGCCTAAACTCCACTAGTTAGGGAAAGGGAAGGGGCTAAGTTAAGGAATATTATATTAATACTTCTTAAATCATAAAGTATGGATAATTATGTTATCCTAAGTTCTAATTTGGGGCCAAGTTGGCCAAAGTAGCTTCCAACATGACAAGTGTCAAGTTGGGGGCATGCATACATATTATTGGACTTAGTTCATTTTGGGGATCTCCATCAGGGGGGACCATCATCTTTCCCTGATTCATCCATCACTGAGATATACAGTCAATCATCCATGAATATTGGTGGCCATTGAATTATTATGTGTATCTTCGTGAGTTTACCTGACCCCATATCCAGAGCCTTCTGTTGGGTAACTATTAGCTTGGGAGCGGGTTTGAAGAAGCCGATTGTCAGGCTCGTGGGATATTGAAGAAGCGGGTTGTCAGGCTCGTGGGATATTGAAGAGGCGGGTTGTCAGGACCATGAGAAATTCTTTGGGTGAGAGAATTGTTGGGGATTGATTTCCGAAGGTGTTGAACTACAGTTGCAGGGTTGTGAGACTTCCTATCTGACCTGTTGCTGAAGCCCTGGAAGGAAAGTGGGGCAGTTGAGGGACTATTGAGCAGAGAAGGGACACACTTCCTTGGGTGGGATAGGCATGTGGGGAATGAGGGACTATAGGTTGTTAGTTGAGTGAGCACCTGAGACGGAGTATTTCCTGTTGTTCATGAGCCTTTAGCCTGGTTAGGAACCCTTTACCCGGATGGAGTTTAGACCCAGCTCGGGGGTGACTCACTGTTGAGAGTGATGAACAATGTGGTCTAAGGTTGGGAGGTTCGTGGAAGGTCTGCACGTAGTTGGTGATATTCTCACAAAGATAAGTGTTAATTGTGTGATTAATTTACATGTTGCATTGTTATTCACGTGTTATTTTTATGGTTTTATCCTATGTGTGATTATAACTGTCTGTATGCTTATGGGTATTGCATGTATATGTTTAATACTTTTCAGTGTGAATCCATTCATTTACATAGCATATTTGTCTGTTCACATTTTATATATATTAAGCTTCTGCAAGAGTTTTGTGTGTGCATATGTTTTAATTGCATGCAGTTACAAAATTATATGATACATAACATAGTTAGGATGCTAATTATGTTACAGTATGTTCCGCACAGAGAACGGATGTGGTCTTTGTTGTAGTGTGGCCCAACATGAATGGTCGGGGGCGTTACAAATCGGTATATGAGCATGAAAAAGTGTTCAGGAGTAGCATGGTATGGCCTATTGAAGGCTGGGAATGTTACAAAGACGGTTTCAAAGCTAAGTAAAGTGTCTAAGGAGTGGCTTGTCCCCAGCCTGTGTGAGGCTGGGCATACTACAAATTGGTATCAGAGATTCAGTTTTCAACACTGAGCCTGAATGGGCGAAGAAAAATTTCACAGAGGATTTATTTCGAAGTGGCCAAATTTCAGTTGTAGAGAGTCCATGGAAAAAAGTAACAACAACTGGGCGGAAATGGGGAAAAGCCCCAATTTCTATGGATGGATTCATGAGAAAATGGAGAAATTCAGCCAATTGATGAGATATTACTGATTTAATATCTATCCTAGAAAATTCAAACCTGGAATTGGTCAAATTTGAAGGTACAATGAAGCCATGACAGATGGAGCAGAAAAGGTTAGCGTGAAGGTACCATGCGGAAAATGTTAGCATGCAGGTACCATGTGGAAAAGTTAGCGTGCTGGAGCGCACGGTAAATTGTGGCGTCGCACGGAAGAATATGGTGTGTGGGTGCATGCACTAAATTTGGAATTCTGTGGATTATGCACACATAAGAAGGTGCACATTGTGTACACACACACAATAAGGGCGCGCAAGGTGTATGCAGTATTGGCAGAGCGCAGAGGAGTTTGGTTGGCGCAAACACAATATGGGTATATGTTGTCGCACGATAGTTTAGTATGTGCGCGCAGAGTATTGATGCATGGTGGGGGCATATTGAACTTTGGCATGGTGCAATGCATAGAGTGAAATGCATGTGGAATATCAGTGCGTGATAAAAAAACTGTGCGCAACGGGTAATAGTGCAAGAACCAAAACTGTGCGCGGTAGTTATTGACGTGTGACACAAAAGTGCACGCATGTTATTGGTGCAATAAATAAGTGATACACAATGGTTGTAAAGTGCATGAAGCACGATTTAACTATGATGTTGCAGAACATGGAAAATACAGGAGCACAGATTGGAATTTGTGCTCGAGAAGTTGTTTGAAAGGGGAAGAACAGCAGAAACAGTGAAGGGTAAACTATAAGACCCTGACTAGCTCCATGAAGCCATAACTTTCTTCTCAAGACTCGGAATTGAGCATGTGAGTAGGAGTTGGAAAGATCTTGGACAGTGGAATATTATTATGCACCCAGAAAATTGATTGGGAATTCAATGTTTCAGGAAATCAGAAGAAAGGCTTCTGATAAATTATTGAACCAAAATGGTTCATATTTTTCATAAAATTGTTGAAACAGTCAGTCTAAAAAGTTTTGTTGGCTACACATTTTGTTGAGTTAACAACAACTAGATCAGATCAATATCATTTTAGAGTCCAGAGTAATGGAAGAGGCACCAGGAAATTACAGCGAGGAATATGAATTCAGAGGGATGGATGTCCATTTGAGCATGGAAGGAACCAACTCCAATGGACATGGTGAAGAAAGGGATGAAAACATAAATATGGCAGAGACCATTAAAAATTTACAGAAGGATGTTCAAAGTCATAAAGATGATAATGAAAGGCTTATGAGAGCCAAGGAGTAGCAGGATGACTTCAACATGAAGTTATTGGAGAGCTTGAATAGAATATAAAAGAAATTGGATAAGAAGAGTGGCTCGAGAAAATAGGGAAGTCACAAGTCTCATGATGAGAAAAGAAAAACAAGAAGTGTTAGTAGGAATCACCACCACTCCCCGAGGAATTCCAATAAGAGATCGCATAGTAGCTCAAGTCCATCTCCTGTCAGAAATTACGAGAGGTTTGGGGTGGATGAACTGGGAGGAGAAATGAACAAAATCAAACCTCCTACATTTGATGATGAGCACAAGAAGGATGAAGATGCAGAGACATGGCTGCTAGGCATGAGAAATTATTTTCAATTGTATAATTATTCCTCTCATGCAGAGAGTAGAATTTCCATCTATCAACTCAAAGGAAAAGCATTCATGTGGTGGAATCAGCTTGTGCAGGTGCAACACATCAAAGAGAAAATTGTTACTTTGAGAAGATTAAAGAAGTATTTTGAGAAGAAATACTTGACTAAGAGATACTATGACAAGAAAATGAAATATTTCTTTGAACTCGTGATTGGGAGTATGACAATTGAGGAATATGAGAGAAGGATTCTAGAACTGCTGAAGTATGTCTCTTTCATCAAGGATGAGATAGTCAAAATTCAAAGGTATTTGAGTGGATTGCCATCATAATATTGCTATAATATCTTCCAGAAAACCAATGATTACCTTATGAGAAGCACACCTTGTGGGGATAGCTTCTATCCACTTGGTAAAATAGTCTATGGCAGTCAAGATCCATCTGTGTTGATCGCTTGATGCACAGTGAATTTCCCCAATGAATTCTAGACCCCATTGTTGGAAGGGCGTTGAGGCCACCATGGGATTTAATGGCAGAGACTTGAGTTGTTGCTTCCCATAGAATTTCTGACATTTGATGCAAGCCCTGATCTTTGCACAGACATCACTGAATAGAGTTGGCCAGTAGTACCCAGCCCTGAGAATTGTTTAGGCTATGGTTTTCCAAAAATGATGTCCCCCACACAGGTTGTCATGGAAATCAAATATAATCCTTGGGGCCTCCTGTGGGTCTAGACATCTCAAAAGCACTCCTAAAGGGTCTCTCTAATACAAAACATGGTCAATTAGGAAATATATTATTGCTTTAAGCTTTAAATCTCTGGCCCTGCTCTTTCCCATGTCATTGGGAGGCTGGAACTTCTGCAAGAAATATACAACATCCTTGTACCAAGGACATCCTGCTAATGGGGGGGCACTTCAGAAATTATTTCGAACAGCTCAGGCTGTTGACTTTTAGAGCAAGCTTTGATGAAATTTACTCCCAAATCTTGGCAATTAGCCTCAACCAGTAATTTGGCTAAACCTTGACCTTTGATCAATTTGGTGGGCTTGATCTCCAGATCAAATTCAAGTATCTTGGTGATCCATCTTCTCCTTCTTCCATCTATGTCTGGTTGGATGAAAACTTCCTTCACAGTGGTTGAAAGAACTTATGTGAGGATTTTTTAGTGCAACACATAGAATCTGAAGGATTTGAGAGATTTAACCAAAGCGTAGGCCTACTTTTATATGATTTCATATTTCACTTCGGCGTCTCTCAATGCTCTGCTAAAAAATGAAATAGGTTGCTCTAGCCCCTCATCATTCCTCTGCAACAAAATAGTTTCCACTGTGTTGAATGAGGCAAAAGAGAAAATCAGAAAATCCTTGGAATAATCAGGACTGATAAGCACAGGTGCTTTAGTTAGTGCCTTCTTGATTTGATTGAAGGATTCTCTGGACTCAGTAGTCCATTTTACCTCATTCCCCTTCCTGAGCATGGCTATGATATGTTTCACCAACTTAGAAAAATTTGAAACAAACCTTCTTAGAAAATTGATTTTGCCCAGGAAAGACTGGACCTCCTTCCTAGACCTGGGAAGTGACAAGATTTGAATAGATTCCACTCTACTTGAATCAATCTTGACTCCCTCAGTTGATACAATGTTCCCTAGCAACTTTCCCTCCTTCATAGAAAACAATGATTTCTTAGGATTCAGGGAAAGACCAAACCTTCTTCATTTCAAGAAGACTTCCCTCAGATGATAGCAATGTTCTTTATCATATATAGAAAAGACTGTTATGTCATCCAGATAGATGACCACAAATTTATCCTTCTCCCCAATGAAGGCGATGTCCATTGCTCGTTGAAAGGTTGCTCCTGCGTTCATTAATCCAGAGAGAATTTTGGCATACATGAACGTGCCCCAAGGAGTGGTAAAGGATGTCTTTTCTCTGTCTTCAAGAAAAATAGAGATCTGATTGTAGCCATAAAAACCATCAATCATGGAAATCCTAGATGCACTAGTTACCCTTTGAAATATGTGTTCCTTCTTGGAACTTCTATTCAAGTTCCTGAAATTGACACGGAGTCTGATTTCTCCATTCTTCTTCCTTACTGGGACCAGGTTGGCCACCCACTCAGAATACCTCAAAGGCATGATGATCTGGGCATCCAACATCTTTTTACCTCTTTCTCCATAACAGGAAGCAACATAGGATTTATCTGTCTTAATTTTTTATGGTTTGGATTCTTGTTTAAATGGGATATTGTTCTCAATGACACTCGTGTCATATGTTTTGAGGTATTCATAGGTCTAGGAAAACACATCAGCAAATTCCCTTAACAGTTCAGCATACATGGCCCCCTTCTCCTTTGACAAACTGCTTGACAGCTTGACAAATTTGGGATTCCTCTCTCTGCCAATATTGCACTCAGCTACATCAACATCCTCATTTGGGACTTTACCTTTTATTTCCACATCATTTCTGTCAAATAATATTTCCAAAGGGACTAGTCCCTTTGGGATGTGGTTGCTGGGTAACTGGAAAATGTGATGATCAACATTTTGTTCAGAAAAAAATCAAGATAAGGATGTATTTCGGAGTCAGAATATTGATCAATGTGTAATGTTGAAAAATCATCAATAGTCTCCATGAATATTTTGATCTCAAGATCGTCCTCAAACACTTTCCAATGCTTGACATTGTTAGGTATGGAGGTTATATATTTTACTTCTACATCATACCTGAGCTTTGGTGGCCAGGGGATTCTGAAATTGCTTGCTGATATAGCCAAAGAGTCATCCATGACAGTCTCTTCCCTAGGAACAAATGAAATGTTGAAAATCGAGAAAAAAATGTCAATGAGGTCCCATATTTCATTTCTATATGATTTCATCTGAGGGTGCTTAGCCTAATAAATACTCCTAATCTATTGTACAATCATCTCAGCATCTCCAAACTCTCTTCAATCCCCATGTCCTTTGCAGCCCTCAAACCCAAAACAAGAGCTTCATATTCTGCCACATTATTGGTAGTTTCAAATTCTAACTTGTAGGACAGATATATAGTTTCCTGAGTAGGGGAAACAAGGACTCTAGCACCAGCACCTTCTCAAGAAGAGGTTCCATCAAAGAAAAAATTTCACGCAGAGGTAATCGGAGGAGAATCTTCACATAGAGTAATGGACTTTCTGATCTCAATAGGGGGCTCAGGGGCATCAGTGCGCTGCAATAAGCTGGATCCAAAATCAGTGTCAAGTGAAAATATAGGATGCTTGGTGGGATTTGCTTCATCGTTGATAATGTAGGCCAACAAAGCTTATATGTATAGTCTTCTATGCTTCCCCCCAAACACAAGAATGGTAGCATATGTGAGGTCCATCTGCAATGTTCCCCCAAGTTTTTTTATCCAAGATCTTTACAATAGCATGCCAAACTTGGGAGGAACATCAACCACCATGATATCCATGACCACACTTTTCATGGGTAGTTGAAACAAGGTCACAACCAGATCTTTGATGACCCCAAAACATTGCACTTTCCTAGAGTCAAAGGAATACAAGTCATGGTATTCTTTTGTGATTTCTAGACCTAATTCTTCCATGACAGTTTTGGGCATGAGGTTATGAGAGGCCATTGAATCCATCAGAAAATTATGCAGTACCTTGTCAAGTATGTTTAGTGATGTGTAGAAGGGAGGGGATGAATCGTCTCTCTACCACGGTACCTAGGATGATTGTTGGCTTCTTGTCTTGAAAATTGATTGAGTCTGAGGGATGATTCAAAGCAACAATTTATATAGGGATCTCTTAAAGTATTCATGCTTGACCAACTCTGAAAAGGGTATCGGGACCCTAATATTTTGAATTTAATTCTCAAAGTTAAAATAGGAGGGGAGATTCATAATTTCTTTTACCTCTGGGATAGGACCTTTAACCACTAATGGGGAGTTTTTCATTGTCTTTTCCCTGTTGCTTCTTGTCGCGTCTTTGGTGGGCTTGTCTTCTCTGGGAGGATGATCAGGGACGTCAGACTTCCCATCTTTTTTCTTAGACCTGAGGTTGTATCTATTTTAGTTGTCATTGGCATTATTCTCCTTGCTCATCTCGTTTAATTGAATTTCCATGAGAGACTCCTCGCATGTTGATTGAGTTAAGTGAGGAGAAGGAGATGTGTCTTCGAGACAATAAATTTTTGGGTCAAGGTCCTCTTCCTCTCCACCATCATCTGTGACAAGGTTATTCTAAAGAAGGGTTTGGATTTTCTAATCATCCCTGTCTCTATTCCTAGGCTCTCTTTGCATAATCTGAGGAGTATGGTTATTCGGCCTCCTGAAGTTTCCTCTGTTATCAAAATTTTCAGGATTTATGTAATTTTTCTTTCCCTCCAATTCCAACTTTTCCATCCTAGATGAAAGTGATTTTAGAAACTTGGTTACTTCGTCTCTTTGAGGGGCGGGGGGGGGCAGAGGAACTGGAGGTTGAGGCTTCATATCTTCCCCATCCTCTGTCTTTATCACCCTTATTCCTAATTCGGTCAACTTCCAATATGTTAGATTCTACTTCCAGGGCTGCAACTTGCATATGAGCCAAGGAGGTAGCTATTATCTCTCTTAACAGGAGGTAGAAGTCAAGGTCAGAAGCACTAGCATATGTGATTTTGGTAGAGACCTCTGTAGGATTTATCTTAGCATGGATCTTATTGTACATTTTGTTGAATCTTTTGGAGAAGTGAGAGACAGACTCTCCCTCTTTTCCTTTTACGGACCCGAACTCTGTGATATAATACATGAAGTCTTTTTTATCCCCCCATTATCTTAAGAAGATATCATCTAACACATCAATCCCATCAATGGATCTAGGGGTCAGGGCCCTGAACCATTATCTGGCTTCTCCATCAAGGCTATGGACATAAATCCTAATCCATACATCTTCATCTACTATGACATAGTTTTCAGCATAACTATAGAAAGTTGCAAGGTGCTCTTCTGTAGTTATATCTCCCTCTCCTGTAAACTTAGGTAGTTGCTTAAGGTAGACACTTGTTGGTAGGGAATTAAGAGGCTGAGGCAGAACGAGAGGGTCATATCTGGTAGCTACTATGGCGTCCATTCTATTTCTAGGGGGATTAGCACCTGCCATTGGGATGTGAACTAGAGGAGAACTAGGTGGGATGGAGTTCGAGTAGGGGAGATTGGAGGTGTTTTTCTAGGGACAAAAGAAAACAATGGAGGACTTGAGGGAGAAGAGGTTTCCCTCTCCATAAATGAAACAACTTTAATAGGAGGAGGAGTAGTGAAGCTTGGAAAGGGGAAATTAGTAGGAAAACTCCCAAAATTTAAACTTCTAGAAACTCCAACAAAGGGTGTAACAGGAAAATGAGAAATAGCTATTGGAGTTGCTATAGGAGGATGGTGAAAATTATTAGAAATCCCTGGTTCAGTGGCTAAAGTACCTTATTGAAGGGTCTTTCTTCTTTTGATAATTTTATCCAGGTTGGCTTCAAGAGTCGCTAGAGGCAGTTGTAGAGTAGACCTTGTGTGTCTTCCTCTGGAAGCCATAGCTAAAACAGTGGAGTCCCCTTAATGGATTTTCCAAGTGCACAGTTGCAATATTTGGTGTACTGATTTCTGATGCACCTTCAGAACTAGTAATCTTTGTTGTTTAATCCCAGGGAAAATATTCAATTTCATCCCCAGCAATGGCACTAGAAATGTTAGCACCAGAGGTCACCCTTGGATTGCGGCAGAGGTAAGCTTGATACCCATCATTTTGTATGTCATGAAAAATAAATATAAATGAGTTTTAATGGATGCAGACTTAGTATGGTATCGTTCTAACTCAAAAAACTGGATCGTAAAGCACAAGAAGGTGAGGTCTTGGTCTAACTTCAGTCAGTAAGTTGGTATAGTGATGCGTAGGGGGGAGAATTTAAGGGGGAAGAAGTTGGCTTTACTAAAACTTTACAATATAGGAGCCTAGCTCTACCATCAACCATAAAAAAATATCAAAAATAAATATTTATACTCAGGGAACTGCCACCACCAGGAATGTGACCTAGCTACTATAATAAAAGCTTTGCATTTACATCTTCTTCTGTCAATATGCACTTGTATTCTTTTGTTAGACGCAAGATCAGATGAGTATGGGCTTCTCCATAAAATCCATGGCAAGGGAAATTTCGACTGATTGTCTACCCTCCACGTCCAACTTTCAATAATTTCCATTTTAAGTAGTGAAACGAGATTTCAACCACCTCCCTATTTTCATTAACTACTTTCATCAGGATCAGGGTGAGGCCTGACACCCATGAATGTTCCAGGTGAGCTCATGGCTCCTTTGATTCAAATCTGACACCTCGAGGTCATGTAGATCCTTCTCTATGACCAACTTGGGTGCTTTGATCCTTTTCACAGTTCCTTTCCATCTGACCCTGGGTTGCGACCGTGTGCCTAATTCCCAGGTGCTTCAAAATTTTGTGTTTCACAAGCTTGCATTGTGATCATGCTGAAATTTCCGAGTCACGAAAGAGAGATTGTTTGTATTGGGCGACAGGTATCCCTTAGCATTGGATGGCCCTGCTGAACATCAACATTTTGGGACCTTGGGCCATTGGTATTTCTACCTTTAGTTCCGTGAAATGACTTTCTCCATGTTGATCCTACGCCACGTGTCTTTTTGGAATGGATGATCAGGATCATTTTGGGACTTCGCGTGTCGCAAGTCCTCAAGACTCTACCATCATACTTTCCTGACTCACTAAATCATGAAAAGTTGATCCATCAGTCCAAATATTTCATTTGATCAATGGTTGTGATCTTATCACAATCTCGCATTTCACAAGTTTTGATGACTTTCTCCTTGACCGCTTCATCTCGCGAAACCATGAAATGCTAATCTTGCTCCACGCATCCTCTCCCAAAATGAACGGCTCCGATCATTTCACAATTTTGGACCTCTCCTTGACACTAAAATTGGTGCAACTGTACGATCCCATTTACCAGATGGTTGTCGATCCGATATGCTAGATGGATCTCCGTCACCAAAAGTTGTTCTTTCTCGCTCACTTGATTTGAGTTGACATCAGAATTCTTCAAGTGTTGTGCTTGGTTCTCATGAATGCGGCCTATTTGTCTTACTTAAATGACTGGCTGAGGGCTCGAGAAAACAAAAGATCAGAGGTAGAGATGAAAAGAGGAATGATCAGCCAAAGAGAGAATAGGAATGTTGAGGGTTGATACTTCTTAGACAGGCTGATAAGGAAAATAGGTTGATCAAATGGATGAAGGTAAACAAAAGACAAGATACAAGGCCAGAGTTAAAACTTACGAACAGGTCTGCAAAAGGGGGGGGGATAAGAAAGGATACAGACTTAGGTAGAAACCACAAACCCTTAAAGTTTTGACAAATTTATGTGCTAACATGTCTGTTCTTCTTATCCCCTGCTGGTGGTTGGCTACCATTATGGTTGGTCGATGATTGTACTAAGTGTACATCCGCCGACTGATTTGGATTGGAAGACACAGACGAGGATGGTCCTCCTACATACCAGATTAAAGAAAACTCTTTCAATTGGTTCATCACCAATTCTGTGGAATTTATATTGGTGGAACCTACAATTCCATCGCCATGAGGTATGGGCTTTTTCCTAGGGTCATAAGTAGATCGCGGTGCATCAGGAAGAATATGGTATAACATCCCAGACTGAGCATATATCAAATCTAACTCTTGGGCTCTAAAAATAGCTTATTCTTCAGTGGTAACCCCGGAAGTAGCAACGTCCTTTGAGATAGGAGTGTGCAAAGAATTAAGAAACCATTCTAAAAGAAAGGTTGGATTATAGGGGTCTTAATCAAACTCTTCCCTCTACACCACTCCTAGATATGGTCCGAGATATGAGTGGCGGTATCCTGGTGTAAAGTAGACAACAACTCTTAACCAGCATCATAACGAATGGGAAACTAGAAGTGGTTGAGGAATACCATCACAAACTGACTAAAAGTCCCATATGCCCCCCTTGGTAGCTCAAGATACCATTTTGCAATAACTCCGATAAGGGTGCATTGAAATAATCACAAATGACTATAATCATCATTAAGGGAGTTTGATGAGCACCAAAGGTGAAAGGTAGCG
>JASDQU010311369.1:1789-13482 GCA_032191745.1 Picea mariana
CTTGTCTTCTTTTGTGTGTACTCTTACATGTCCTCCCCCCTGCCCAGGAAGGTTCTTGACCTGTCCTCTTCCTTCCGTCAGAAGGAACTCAGGTCAGTATAGGCCTACATAAAAATGCACTCGGTGGTACTTCCGGCCAACAGTTTTCTATCTCCTTAGCCATACTCTCCATTCTTCCATTCATTGGGGTAGTTTATTGTTCAACCACCTCTCCTTCTTTCATTAACTAGTTTTTTTCTTTTGGATCAGGATGAGGCTTATTATTTCAGCAAGGATAATTTGGGTCATTCTGACATAATAAACCCTCTCTACAATTTCCTCACTCTTTCCTCTATTGATATCATGGACAGTACTTCAATGCTCTACCCCCATAGTCAGTTATTGAAAATCTAAACAATAATACATTTACATAGTTTACATGCCATAGCATGGGAATCATAATTAATGATTAATTCCAAGCTGGGGGAAACAGGGGTATTATAGGATCTATGAGAAAAACCAAAGTACCTTTTTAAATGTTGAGTACCTTGGCCGAGGAGCCGAGCCATTACCTGTCAACAAAGGATGCAATAACTGAAGTTATTATAGTACCCGAGAAAAGCATCTCAACACAAAAGGAAAATGGTCATTGAAAGAAATAAATACTTATAGAACTTTTGAATAAATATTTGGTGTAGAAAACCTTCCATTTCTGGTCAAACAACACCTGGATTAACCAACAAACAAGTTATAAAATAAAACCCAAACTTACATAGGTAAATGACGAAAGGATAGGGTATGAAAATCTTACCAGAAATAACTCAGGTCCGAGTTAGATTTCCTATAAAACGCCTCAAGCGACCAACAACAACTCTGTCCTCTATGATGGGTACCCTCAGAAACAATGAGGGGACCATCATTAGATAAAAATCCAAATTAAATCTATCATAACAAATAAATGAGAAACATTAAATGAATTAAGACCAAGTTGCACACTAGAATACTCTATGGCATTCTCCATATCTAAAACTCAAAATAGTGTTATGGTAACAACAACTAAATTTTATCTAGAAGAAATAAAATGCGCACAGGAAAATAGGTTTCTTGACAATCTACCACCCTCGACAAATTTCATAATGGGATTACTAAACCAGGTAAAGACCAAAACTCCAAACAAGATTATAACCGAGCTTTCAATGACAAAGAAAGTCGGAGCAAAGGGAAATGAAAATAAAAGGTGGCATAGGCGACATAGAGATCCCATGATTATGGTAAAGGAAAACTAAGAACAGAGAACACAAAAACCATAGTGAACCAGAAGGTAACCTCGCCTTCCTCAAGAAGTTTCCTAACAATGAATTGGAAATGCGAAAACTTGGTGGAATGGTCGGGACTTACCCTCCCGACTATTACTCCAAGAAAACCACACTTGGCACATAAAGAGACTGCCACAAGAGAAATAGGGATATATGTTATTTATGAGCATAGGGTACGTTCATCTCGAAATTCAATAATTGTCAACAACCCCTGCTTTATTATCCCCAAGCATGATCAACGTTGACTAACAAGCATAATAATAAGTATGATTAATTGTTTTTCACTTATTTTTTCCATGACCAGAGGATCGGGTTAAGTCTCAAGTACTTGTAACTCTATCAATCCACCAATGTGTGTTTCTATCACAAAGGTCGCGACAAGGGTCTCCCTTAGTGTGACCAACGAAGGTCCTTAGCACAAATGTATACATAAGAGTTTCAACCAAAGATTTAATTCACCACCAAGAATTGTAACATAGTTTTAATTTATGACACTGAGACTATGAAATAGGACATGTAAGTACTTGGTACCTTTTAAGGTGAAATCCTTCAAGGGTAGGAGTGGTCTTGATAATGAGATTTAAATAATTAAGTATTGTTCCTATTAATATGATGACATATACATAAAAAACAAATAAATAATTGGGTGTGTGACATAATGGATTCAGATCTTTAGGAACCACACTTGGCCTTATGAGCTCAACTACAAACACTAATTTACTATTGGTATATTTCTTCTTACCGCTAGGAAGAATATTGTGATTTGAAGGAAGGATAATAGAAGTACCTATTCTACCCGAAGAATGATCACATCAAAATGAACCAAAAAATCCTAAACAAGGAAATATTGTTGAGGAAAAGATATGGGTTTGTTTGAATCAAAGCAAGGATAACATACACTCAAAATTAATTCATATTGTACAAGGTCTAAGATATTAACTCAAAACTATTAAAGCAAATAATGAACGAATTATAAAGACACAAGAATAAATTAATGCAATACTGTTAGATGAGTTATGTAATCATAATTCTAGCAAGAATAAAGGTCAATTTTTTGGTAATTCAAAAACTGATCTACACAAGAAGAAGTCTAGGAAATTTGAACACACTGAATCAATGACATTATCTGTTTTTAACGAAACTGAAACTTCAAGTGAGGACAGTGCCAAATTGGAACAAAGAACTAAAAAGAAACATAAGCATCATGAGGAAATTATAGGAGAATTTAAGAAATTAAAACCTCCAATTTTTAATGGTGAGATTGAGACTGGAGAAGAGGCGTAAGTAAGCTTGGATTTTGGGGATGCAAAAATACTTTCATATATATAATTTTTCAAGTGAACTTAAAGAAAGAATGACTATCTATAATATGACCGAAAAATCATATATTTGGTGGAAATATATAAAACAGGTATTGAATATTAAGGAACATAAAATCACTTGGAAAACTCTTAAGAGATATTTTAAGAAACAATATCTATCAGAACAATATTATGAAAGTAAGGATAAATAATTTTATGAACTGGAATTGGGAAATTTAACCATGAAGGAATTTTGTAGCCAATTTTTAAGCTTATTACGCTATGTACCATATATTGTGGATGAAAAACCAAAGATACAATGCTTCTTGAGTTTCCTACCAGCCTCATATAAAGACAGGATTGAATTTGACAATCCTAAGAATTTGACAATCCTAAGACTTTAGAGGAAGCTATGTGTAAGGATAAATTGTGTTTTGAACAATATAAAACCAGAAATTAAAATACTAAAAACTGGAAGGGAAAGAAAGTTGAAAAGGTTTGATCCACCAAGAAAAGAAGGAACATTTTTAAAGAAGAAATTTGCAAAAGGGTTTCACGGAAATAACTATAGAAATAACAAGCCTTATAACCCATATGATAGCAAAAATGCAAAACCAACAATTTTTTATAACAAAGAAACTACCCAAAAAGAATTAGTAAAGTGTTGGGAGTGTGGTGAACCACATTATTTCAAGGAGTGTCCTCATAGAAAGAATAAAAAAACAACAATATACATACAGTTCTAGAAGCTACTATAGTTGGTGAAATAGTAGGGAGTGCCCCAAAGATTAGTGCAACCTTGGAGAACAAACAAGAAGATAATCAAGCTTCCATGGTGGAAGTAGAAGGTATGTTGAATAATCAACCAATTTCTATTTTGATTGATCCAGGTTCTAGTCTAAGTTATGTTTCAACTAAGATGGTAGAAATGTGTAAGTTACGAAAGGAAAATTTTGGAAAGGCATGGTTATCACAACTTGCTACAGGAACAAAAAGGAAAATAACAGACCTTGTTAAAGGTTGTGAAATCAGTATGAATGGATTTAAAACTCAAGCAGATTTGAATATTTTGAAACTAAGGTCATATGATGTATTAATCGGTATGGACTGGTTAGAAAAATATAAGGTAATCCTAGTCTGCTATGATAAAACATTTACTTATGTAGATGACAATGGTGACATTATTAATATCAAAGGAATACCAAGAACCATTAGTATTAGGTAGATCTCATCTCTACATATTAAAATATGTGTTTGTAAGGGTGAAAAGTATTTGTTGTTCATGTAATAGATAATGAAAAAGAAGAAAGTAAAAAGGAAATAGAAAATATCCCTATGTTGCAGGAACTTCAAGATGTATTTCATGAAATTCCTGGATTATCTCCTAAGAGAGAGATATATTTCTCAATAGACTTATTACTAATAGCAAGGCCAACTTCAAAGGCTCCATATTGGATGAATATCTTGGAACTTAATGAACTGAAATATCAACTTCAAGAATTATTAGACAAAAATTATATTTGACCAAGTGTATCTCCTTGGGGAGCACCGATACTATTTGTCAAGAATAAAGATGGAACCTTATGACTATGTATAGACTATCAACAACTTAACAAAATGACAATTAAAAACAGATATCCCTTACCCCACATCGATGATCTATTCGATCAAGTACGTGGAGCAATGGTTTTTCAAAAAATGATATAAAAGCAAGATATCATCAAGTAGAATTAAATACAAATATATATACAAAACAAATTTTGGAACAAGATATGGGAATTACAAGTTTATAGTGATACCCTTTCGGTTAACAAACACCCCGGCGTCATTCATGTGTCTAATGAATAGTATCCTAAGTAAATACTTAGATAAATTTGTAATTGTCTTTATCGAAGATATACTAATCTATTCAAATAATGAACAAGAGCATGAATAACACTTAAGAATAGTTCTACAAATCTTGAGAGAAACAAATCTTAATGCTAAATTTAGTAAATGTGATTTTTACAAGCATAAAATTCAATATTTAGGGAACATAGTTTCCAAACAAGGAATAATTATTGACCCTGATAAAATAAAAGCGATTATGGATTGGACAATCCCAAAGGATATTTCGAACATCGGGTCATTTATGGGTATAACAGGTTATTGTCGGAAGTTTATTGAAGGGTTTTCAAAAATTGCTCATCCCATAACATCCTTACAAAGGAAAGGAACAAATTTATATGGTATGAAAAATGAGAAGAAAGTTTTGAAAAATTAAAACATCTCCTACCAACAATTCCAATACTAAAAATAACAGACCCATACAAGGAATTTGTTGTACGCACTGATGCATGCATTGAAGGGTTGGGAGGAGTCCTAATGTAGGATAATCATGTAATTTCTTACAAATCGAGAAATATTAAGGAACACAAAAGGCATCATGTAACACATGATTCAGATTTAGCTACAATAATACATGCACTAAATATGTGGTGACATTATTTGATAGGACGGAAATTCCTATTAATTTCAGACAATATTGCCTTAAAGTACCTATTTGATAAACACAATCTCAACGCTCGACAAGCAAGGTGGTTAGCCTTCTTGAGTGATATGATTTTGAGATAAGACACATAAAAGGAAAAGAAAATAAGGTAGTTGACACCTTGAGCCGACATGCAAATCTAATTTATACAGTTACGAGAAGTAATTACAAAACTGACTTAGAGGAAAAGGTCAAGATGGAAGCAGAAAAGGATAAACAATATCAGAGTATTAAAATCTAAATTAACAGAAAATCAAGCAGAAACTGAAAAATAAGATCTCAGACTTTCTAAAAATGGACTATTGATATATAAAAATAGGTTGTATATACTTGAAGCTGAAGAAATTAAATTACTAATTCTGAATGAATTACACAAAAATCCATACTCTGGACATCATGGCTATCGGAAACTAAATACTATGCTAAGGAAGAAATTTTGTTGGCATAACATGAAAGGAGAAACTGTTGAATATTTAGCAAAGTGCATAGAATGTCAACAAGTTAAGGTTGAATATTGGCACCCAACCAGACTATTACAACCTTTACTCATACTTGAATGGAAACGGGAAATTATAAGGATGAAATTTATAATAGGTTTTCCTAAAAGTAGCAAAAAAAATGATTTTATAATGGTTGTTGTTGATAAATTAAGTAAAGCAACACACTTCATACCAGTTAAATCCACTTGTAAAGATATTAAAATAGAATATATATTTATGAAGGGAATCTTTCGACTATATGGAATTCCTAAAACTGTAATCTCAGATAGAGACACAGAATTTACCAGAAACTTTTGGAAATCCCTATTTAAAGGATTTTATATATAATTAAACTTCAACACTTCTTACCATCCTCAAACAGATGAGAAGACTGAAAGGAATAATCAAATAGTAGAGGATATACTTAGAATGCATGTTATGAATATACCAAACAAATGGGAACAATATCTACATTTGGTTGAATTCGCTTATAATAATCATTACCAAGCTTCAACTAAACTTAGTCCTTTTGAAATTATTTATGGAAGAAAATTCAACACCCATGTTTCCTAGAGTAATCTTGTCAATAGATTAATGATAGGACCTAAAATGTTAAAGGAAATGGAACTAAAAATGAAACAAGTACAACATAATTTGAAAGAAGCTCAAGATAGGAAGACAAGTTATGCAGATTCCAAAAGAACTCCAAGAGAGTTCAATATTGGTGACCATGTGTATATAAGAGTAAGGCCTAAAAGAAGTTCTTTAAGATCGGGTAGGTATACTAAATTAGCTCCTAGATATTTTGGACCCTTTGAAGTGATTGCATGAATATGACCTGTAGCCTATCATCTTGCACTTCTAGCCACAGTAAAAGTACATGATGTTTTCCATGTTTCATTATTAAAGAAATATATACATGATCCTCCTCATGTTGTGGATTGGAATATGATACAGGTGGAACCCAAGGGCGATTTCCCAATAGATTCATATTGTATTCTCGACAGGAGGGAGTTTACACTCCAGAATCGATCCATCATACAGGTAAAGGTGTAGTGGAGGCACCTTAGTCTCGAAGAGGCTACATATGAAATGGAGGATCATATGAAGAAAGCATACACATTTCTATTCCAGAATGATCCAGATCAACATTGAATAACACCGAGGATGGTGTTAAGTTCTAAGGGAGGTGGATGTAATACCCCGAAATTGCAAATTTTAAACCTATTATTTTATTTCATTCTTTTTTTAAAAAGCACATTTTGTTTTATCTTAGTGATCTAAATCAAAAAAATTATCGTTTTATCTTTATTGATTTATTAATAAAAGAGAAAGAGAAAAAACATGTGAGGTAGGATTGTTAGAAGAGAAAATCCAAGGATCCAAAGAGAACCACCAACTGACAATAGAAGGGGGACAAGTGGCGAAGATTGGTTGAGTTAACTCAACCAAAGTGAGACAAGATCTCAGGTTTTTTAGGAACATGTGTAAAAATAGGATTGACAGGTAAATTTGACAAGTGGTCAATGAGTAGGAGGCTCGAACAAGTGTTAAATACCTACGGAAATATTAAAATGAAAGAAAAAAAAGAGAATGGGATGTCGTTCATATTTAGATGAGAAATCTGAGAAGTACTCAAATGACACAGGAAATCTTCAAATACAACTTGAAACCCTATACTCTATAAGAGGTCACTTGGGTAGTTTGGATCGGGATTTAGCTCAGGGGTGAAAGAGAAGGAAACTTTGATCTAAGGTTGGGAGGAATATCCCAACTTATGTGTTTTTTCCCCTTAGGAAATTCAGTTACATGTTTTTCTTACAATCTGCTTCTTCCATTCTATTCTGAATTTGAATATTATTTTGTTGGCCCTTGACCAAGTTTTGAGGAAACATTGGTCGTGTTGGACCACTTTTGGGACTTCGATAGGCTGGTCGAAGATGGAGCGCCCAGGTGGAGCCGAGATCATGGGATCTTGCTTGTTTTGCAGGCTTGTGGACCCAAAAAAGGGTTTTAGGGTTTATGTAACGGGTTATGAGATGTCGTCCCATGGGTTTACCCATGTTTAGGCCTTTTTGTAAATGTATAAATAAGTAGATAAGCGATGTAAGAAGCACAGTGTGTTTGGATATGTGCATAATATATTAATGTTGTCTTAGTGCAAGAGATTGTAAGTTGCTCAGTGCAACATACTATGTAATGCTTTGTGCTATTAAGGATTTGGCTTTGTACCTTGATCTGATTTTGGGGAAGGTGGATCTAGTGCATTGTGTGCATATCACCTGTCCACTGCAGAGTTGGCTCTATGGATTTGTGCACAGGAGCATATGAGTGTAAGGAACTTGAAGAATAATAAAGAAGAAGAAGAAGTTGGTGTACGTAGCCCCACATTTGGGTGAACCATGTATATCCTGTGTCTTGATGTGCTTAGTGTGATGTTGTTTATGTGGTTATTTGCTTAGTGTTGTTGTTGTTATGTATAATGAATGCATTTGATGTTGTAGCTTAGTGTTTAATTGTGTAAATGAATTCTAGATATGAGCTAATGCTATGTGATAAGAAGTTTTAAGGGATTGATCTTGGTTGTTTCTACGTTGATCTATAATAAGGGTTAATCTGCGATGTGAATGAGAATCATAACTTAATGCATATTGTTGGATAAGTGCTCTGTTAAGTATTGTAATCACAGATCTATGTCCCATCTTAGCTATAGACACCTGAGTCCTACAACCCCCCCTACCTATACCTTGGGTGAGACTTAATATGCTTCACAAGTGTTGTTGAAAGGGATGGTAGTTAGGGTTTTGTTGGTGCATTGTTGAAGCGTTGAGCCCTGGGTCTTCCCTTGTGCCAACAAATGGTTCCATTTCCAGGATCTTAAACTGTGATTGTTGGGAACTGAAGAAAACATAAAGCTCTGAGCGTATATCTATTGCTGTAGTGCGCAATATTATACTTGACTTGTGAAGCTCTATGCTAAGAAAGAAACTAGATATGAAAGAAAGAGGTAAGATCTTAAATCTTTGTGCTCTAGTAAAGGTAAGATAAGTGGAATTTTTTCCTTTGAAAGTATGAATCTAGGTATGTTTGATAGATTTTGTCCTAGCCTGAATGTTAGGGAATAGTTAGAAGAAAGAGTTGATCTGAATAAATTTGATACAAATAGAGAAAAGTATGTTATTCCTATGCATAGAGAGAATTATTGGACTAATAAGTGGATGCAGGAACCTAGAACGAATTTTTGCAGATTGCAGGTCCAACACTGTGATCCCAGTGTGCAGTACAGGAGAGGCTGGGGATCATTTAAAAGAAAGAGAGGATTGACACTGTGTTATAATTGTAGAAAATCGAGACATCTTGCTAAGGAATGCCCCGGTATAGGTCGTATTTGTCTTTGTTGTAAATCTATTGGTCATGAGGTTGAGGAATGTCCAAGAATGATTGCTAAAGATGAAAAGATGAGAATGAGACAAGAAAACTATAAAGAAGGTCAAGAAACTAAGGATCTGTTAGAGAACCAAAAAGAGAAAGAATCAGAGAAAGCTCAGACTATGTTAGTACAATTAAAAGAAGCAATGAATGACCACAAGGATGTCAGTTTGTCAGAGATCTTGAAAGAAAAACAATGCATAGTCACAAGAATAGAAGACTTTGACATATACTGTGTACTAGAAGAAGAAACACATGTGAACATTATGCCAGAAAGAACTTGGGGAATTTTGGTAAAGCTTGCTATGATACCTTCATTAGGAAGGATAGGCTTGTTTAAAGGAAAGATGATAACCCTATGTGGAAGAGTTACTAACATACCTATGATTTCTCATGAAACATCGACAGAAGAGGACTTTGAAGTTATTAGGTTTGTTGAGAAGAATGCTCCTTTTCCACTTTTATTAGGAAAGACTTGGATTGAGAAGGATCAACTCACAAGGAAAGCAGAGGAGGAAGCTATAGAACAGAAAAATAAAGAACTAAGGGACATCATAGCCAGAAAAATAGAGCAACTAATAGAAGAAAAAGAGGATAAGTCAAAGCAACAAAGGACCAGAGAATTAGTTTTCAAAGTTGAAAGAACATAGGAAGGATTAAATAACATGTCCATGCAAGAAAGAAGTATATCCACACTGGAAATAGTAAGGGAAGGAACATTAACCGTAGAATCTATAAGAGTGCATCAACAGTGCAAATTTCTTTCATCAAGATAAAATAAGAATACAAATGGAAAGATGAATCCAAAGACTCAGATCATAGGAAAGAAGGAGAGGAATCTCAGTAAGAAGAAATCCAAGTTAGAAAAACTATAGGAAGTTCCAGAAAAGACTTCGCAGGAGGAAGATATGCAGAACTTGAACCTCGATGGAATAACAGAACCATGCAGAATGGGACTTCACCATAGAGAAGCTATATGACCGTTGGAGGCACCCCGACCATTAGAATAATGCTCTAGAACGGCTAGAAACGTAGTTATTGACAAAAAGACCGTCATTTGACCATTGGGACTGCGCCATAATGGACAAATTTGTATTGATTGAGGCATTCCTTACCATTCGAGGAATTTGTTACGGCGCTTTCCTATTTAACCCGTCGGACGCTACGCCGGGACCACTTTTTGCAAACCGTGATATTCGAGATAACAAATAACCCATTGTATCGCGCTGTGATTTCTAGACCTCACCATCCGTGTGATTACCTCACTTGTCTGTTCGCCTACCCGATCTAGTTGGTTACAAGTGTGAATGTCGGGTGAACAAGGCGCGTTAAATAAATCTATGGAGGAGATTCTTGTGGAGCTCATGGATGAAAGAGTTATGTCTATAGGAATACAAGCGTCGTCGACTGGAGGATTTCAAGCATCCCTATCGACTGGACGTCGTTCTAGCCGAACCGTGACTGAGAAGTGAAGCAAGCACCACGATGAATTGGCTAACACAAAGCAAATCCCGTTGGTCATGCCTAAATACATACCGCCTTTGGTTGGTGTGGTTAACCGCGATAGTATCCCATGTGAATTTGAGTACACACTGATCACTGTGTACATCCCGAAGGGGATACACGTAGTTGGATCTCAGTTAGGACACATTCCATCTTTGAAGAACAACGACTTTAACCTCGAAGATAGGAAGAAATACACGATGCTTGCACCACATAGGTATCTGATGAAGATGATTGGGAAGAAGCCACGCATAGTCTCCTAGCCATGGATAAAGGAGCTCGTGTAATCAACGATCCTAAACGTGATGAAGATCCCTCACTTTGGCCAACACTAGGAGGTTAACACTTGCATTAAAATCCTCCTGTCATGCTATCACGGAGGCTATCTATGGCTTGACAAGCATGTCACTATGGATCCGGCGCTGATCCACCTCATCACATGACTGAGTATGCAGGGATCGAACCCTTAACAATTCTACCCAGGGAAGACTTCGGATCACTCCATGAAAAAATGCATAAAGGGAGACTATGGCGATGTCGAAAATGGAAAGCAAAGTTGCAAGGTAGCCTCCATCTAGGATAGTGCAATGCGCCTATCTTGTCAGCTTATAGATGGCAAGCTCATCAGAAAGAATCGTCTTGTTAGAAAAACAGGACCATGGAGCAATAAAATAAAAACAAATGCGGAAACAAAACATAGAAGATACACAATACAAGCGAGACATAGATTTATGTGGTTCACCCAGTGTGGGCTACGTCCACTAAAGAAATTGCAAGGTCCTTCCTTTATTATTATCCAGCAAATGAAGGGATACAACCTATAGCAAAACCTGCTATAACTTCCTCTTCTTTCTCTCACAGTCTCCTCTCTCATAATACACTATTCACGATCATTCATAGCCGCAACACATTTCCCTCATAAAAGAGGGTTGCCTTCTAGGGAAAAAACCCTAACATAATCTCTATCGTTAGATCTTCGACCTTATAATGAACGGTCCAGATTTACAATGAAATTACAATATACATTTACAAGGCAATTTTTCTTTTGGGGGCCCACTTTCCCCCAAACCCCCCAGCCGGGGGGATAGCCCCCCCGGACCCTGCAAAGGGGGTACCCCCCCTCTGTACTTCCCCGCGTGGAAGAGTGTACATACTT
>JASDQU010311370.1:0-10704 GCA_032191745.1 Picea mariana
GTGTCCTCCAAAGAACAGTTGGAGTTCCAGGGTATACAAATTGACAGACAAAGCAGATAACCAAGAACCAACCATACTTTAAACAGTCCACAAGCAAGTTCCCAGAAGGTTCCATAGAGCAGAACCCATCGACCTTTGCACCAAACAATTTGATATACAAAGAAAAGACGTCGTCGCATTTGTTTTCTGTTGAAACGAACTTTCATCTGGATGTTGTACAAATATTACAGAGAGACATGAGGCATTTTCGTTTCCTCTCAAAGTTTCATATAATTTTTTTCCCCTTTTCAGCCGATATGCAAAATTGCGTTGTCCTCATTTAAGGTGAATTTGCTTTGTATCCAAAGCTGTCGCAGCATGTAGACACTGCTTGCCTTTTTCTGTAGATATGTTTCATACGACAACTTTGCCAACTTAGGAAGCACATTTTGTAACAGCGACTGCCTGATCATACAGTGCACGGTTGTGTTGCCCATGGTTCGAATAACACCACTGAGGAAATGCCCATAAATATATGGACATTTTTCACTGCATCGCAGACAATCAATCGTATCATCAGTTATCAAAGTGGAGACAGAGGCAGCAGAATGGCATTTTGCACAAACAGGCTCAAAGGGGGTCGAGTACACATTGGCTACAACTAAAAGACCTTCAACCTGGGAATGCGAGCAAAGGAATTAATACATTGAATAATATAATACATAACTGCATCTCACCCTCCCCTTTAAAAAAAACAAAAAAAAATTAACAGCTGCAGAAATTTGTTGAAGGCTATTTCTATAAGCAAAGCGAGGATGATTTTGTAAATGTATACGCACAACAATTGTAGAGCTAGTTAGCTTCTCCAGATCCTTTACTGTATCTGCTCACAACTCTGTTACAAACATTGACTGGGTTGTCCGAAAGATCGTTTCTCTAGCATTCTTCTTTTTTGTTATATTTTTGAACACCATAAGTGGAATCTGCCCTCTATGCAATTGTTGTTCTATTGACGAAAACAAATCTGAATACATATCGAACAATTATAGTTGCAACATGGAACAGTGCAATATTTGTGTAACTTATTCGACATACATGCAGAAGTGAAAGTAAACAACAAAACTGAATATGAAAAGCGGTACCATTGCCTTGTCGCTGTCTGACTCTCCATCCTTTATATGGAGAATGCGTTGCGACCCAAATTTCCTGGCCATTGTGACAGTAGCCCCAATTGTTCCCATTGGGTAAATATTAGTGCTATGTGCAAGTTGCCTAATAGTCGAGTCCGGGAGGAAGCGGTATTCTGAACAAATTGGAGGAATTTTTTCCACAATGCTTGTTTCGTTGACCAAAATAATTCGATCGCAATCATCACGGTCATATACTGTTTTCTACAATATATTAAAATTTGTAATGGATATCCCATTACGCGACAATATCTTTTCTGCATGTTTCTAGACAAGTTGTGGAGGAACAGTCAGTGTGACTATCATCATGGCGTCCTTGTCTGTCATATCAGCATGCATAATGGGTCTACTTTTGTTTTCCTTGTCCAAGTAGATGGTATAGACAACCATTATGTCCCCGACGAACACCTGTCCAGTTTGGCGGTTGTTCAAGGCCTCTATTGACAGTACTTTGGATGTCGTAAATTTAGACCTGAAGACATTTTTTGAACAGGAAAACTAAAGTGAATGGTAGTGTGCTACAAGTACACGCATACTTTTGATGAACTATGGAGCCAAAGTTTCGCAACGACACCTCTTAGTCTGCGGAACATGCAGCAGGTTCAACGTTTCACTCGTACTTGTTGATACTTCTTGCGAGCTGCAAACCATGTACTGCAGATGGCATCAGCATATTCGCCATGCCATAGATGAATATATAGCCCGGGAAATTTGTCTAGTAAACATAGTAAGAGCAGAGCGCATGCATCTTTACCTTTGGCCTTGTCAGTTCGCCGATGTCTGGGATGACTAACTGCTCATGGCCGTGTCACTAGTCCAACTTTTTTCTGATGCAAGCATTTGCAGATGGACATCAGGACTAAGCAAATATATGCATTTTATATTATATGCCCCCACCTGGTTTGTATCTTTAATTTGTTGACACACTTGGTATACCTTTTAGAAGATTGTACCACAGAACCCTCTGTTGCTGCACAGAAGAATTCATCTCCTTGTCCAAGCAACCTGTTTTTTCCAAGGCAGCAACGTGGAAGATGCAATTGACAGGAAGGCAAGTTAGTTTGAAAACAGAGATGTAAAACAAAAAGAAATAGGTCTATTTACCCACCAAAGAGTCCTTCGTCCTGTCCAACCATTCTATTTGTTTAAATGCAACAATGCAGCGCAAACACAACGGACATGCACTAGCTTAGTATGCAGGAATAAACGTATGCAACCAAGAAAACTTACCATGTAGGAAGGCACGCCACTAGCTTAACACATATCCATACCATAAATGAAATACAAAACAACGCAATATGAAACAACAGTACGAGCATGCACCTTTCTATATCCTCTTCAGCCGATGCATTCGATACTCTCTCCTTTTCTCCAGCTACTATGTTTGTTTCAATTTGGGAACCCACAAAATTTAATGAACATCAATGGAAGTTGGTATTCAGTGGAGAACAAATAGAGCAAAACTGACTCAACGAACAATCTACAAAGGCAGAAACATGAACCTTTGCGCTTCTCTATCCATGGCTGTAAACGTGTACAATTTTTTTCCCTGGCCAAAATATATTACAAGGCACAAAATATCACGCAACTGCATGGCCGCAACTAAACGATTTCTGCTTTTCCCTGGGAATTTATCCACATATGCCCTCTAGCCATGTTCTTTATCCTCTACACAAACTGTTGTGCCCACGATACAAGTTCTTAGTTTTCCATGGCTAATTACCCACAATGCTTCCAGACATGAAAATATAATCTTGTAGAATCTTTGTTGTACATATCATATGTCAAGAACAACACAAATTGCATCCTGCGCACACCAGTCTATGTAGAGGAGAAAGGACATGTCATGTCATATCCACACATCTGACCATACATGGTTTATAAATGTACCCTGCATACATATGCTTTATTCCAACAAAAAAACAGCGGGTATTGTAACTTCACATGTAATCCTTGAACAATTTTGCATGCAACTATTTTCTTTCATGGCAGGACTGTAGCACCAGGAAAATCTCATAGAATAACAAATCTCGACTCCGACAGACATGGAAAATAAAAAACTGCGTATCCACTGGTGGGTGCAGGGGCTGAACACCGTAAAGTGCCCCAAACAAAACAATAACAATCCAAAAAAAAAAGAAAAAAGAAAAGCTCCAACCACCGCCGCTGCACCCCAACCCTGCAAGGCCGAATCAAAGAAAAGAAACCAGCAAGGACCAAACCAGCGAGAAAGCACGAAGAGGCCGAACTGCACCCCCAACGCCCCAAAGCGCAAACCCCAGCCAAACAAACAGAACCAACAACCCGGGAACCAATGAACCAGCAAGAACCACCGAGCCAGTGAACAACATATGTATCTCCAACGATTACGAAACTGCAACCCAAGAAGAAAAGGAACCAAAAATACACAAGGAACACACGACTACAAATAAGCAAACATTCTTACTTGCAAACTAAACAACAAACAAGGAATACAAAATGAAACCACAACATCGAAACTTACTCCGAAATGATGAAATGCAAAAGCACAACTCGAATCACCAACGAAACAACAACAAGCAACAACCAAGAAACCAACGAACAAGAACCACTCACCGAACTAGTAAACAATGTATGTAGCCTCAACGATTACGAGGATGAAGCATAGAATGGCAACAACCAACAAACCAATGAAGAAGAAGCAGTCACTGAACTAGTAAACAATGTATGTAGCTTCAATGGCAGAAGAAGGACAAAACATACAATGATTATTGAACTGGCGGTAGACAATCAAGTGCAAATTCACTGTAACTGTATAGAAAATTTTGAGGAAAAATGTACTCCGAGAACCGTATTTACATAAACATTTAAGACTCTCAGGCTGTCTAAGCATCTCGCGGAATGCAAACATTTAAGCTGTCAAGGGTGTTGCAGAATGTCGCGTCATGTGAACATTTACGCAGTCAGTCCTATTGACGCATCTCGGAATAAGTGTCAATACATTTCAAGAAATATACATCCGCCAAAGACGCTATAAACTTTGGAATTCTCAATCACTACAAAGCTTGGATATCAAAACTTTTCAATATGCTTATTACATATCAAAACTTGCGGATATATTCGAGTAGCAGAAAATGCTAATACAAACATTCGAACTAATGCTAGCATTAATCAACCTTGAAGCAAGATACAGGAAAAATATATGATTAAGACATACTGACTACGAGAAAAACTTTGGATATGTTGCCATATAGTACATTGGGAATAACGAAGCCGACAATAAGACCTCCAATCTCTTATCCAATCAGATCAGTGCATATATGTTACTTTTTATTATATAAAAATATATGCTTTTATTTCCATAGCTCCAACAATAGGTATTGTGCAAATATTTCGGGTCAATGGACAAAGTAATATGCAGTCAACGATTTATCAATCGCTATAGTCCCTCTACGCCTACGACAGGGACTAATAAATATAAATTGATTTATTATCGTTATTTAAAAAAATCACACCATTTTGAAATGATTAGTTGATAATCTATAAGGGGAAATTTTCACTCGGTGTCATACATAAACTTTTCTATTAACCTAAGTACAATTTAACCTCATACCTAAAGTAGATGATAATTATTATTTGTTATATGCAATTTAAATGTGTAAATAAATAAATAAAAATTGTTTTAGCATAATAATTTAATTTTAAATAATGATAGTTTAAATAACATATTTCCTTAATAAAATAAAATAATCTATCGATCAAAAATCTGTTCATCTCTATATCTCACTTCAACTCCAAAATTATCAGTAAAACATCTCCATCTTATTTAACATTTCCCTTCCAAATATGGAATCTGTTAATCTCTATCTCTCACTTCAACTCCAAAATCATCAGTAAAACATCTCCATCTTATTTATCATTTCCCTTCCAAATATGGAATCTGTTCATCTCTATCTCTCACTTCAACTCCAAAATTATCAGTAAAACATCTCCATCTTATTTAACATTTCCCTTCCAAATATGGTGGACATTCCTGACCTGTCTAAAAATTCAAAAATATTTGCAACAACAACGAAGATTCTTGATCTACCATAGAGTTAAAATTATGTGTGCTTTTAACTTCCATTGTCCTTTTATTCATATCTATCATCAAAATCTTTTGCTTTCAATTAGGATAATTTTTTCAGTAGGATAATTTTTTTGGCTTGTCTTTCCATGAAATTTGAATCTCAATAATCAACAAGGTTTATGGTGGTTCGTTCTCGTTTTCATAAAAGACTTTGATTTCCAGTGGTATATGTATGGAAACATCATGTTATAAAAAAATAGATAATTAATTAGACACAGTGTTAGCGAAATTCTCACTCAGAAGGAGAACACCAAAATAGAAGACTGAAAGAGCAATAGCATGTGGAGAGACAATGAAGGGATGTATATGTTGTTTGAGTTTTTGGCTTTGTGTACCATATTTTCTCTCTCATATATATTAATTTCATATATACACTTTTTTTTTAATTTTTTAATATGATAACTTTTACTCTGGGTTGATAATATGATTTAATTTTTACCATATTTTCTCTGTCATATATATAGGCAAGGTTTAGCTCCACCAAGCGAGACGTATTCGGTCTCAACCCAGCAGCCCAACATGAAGTCATATTCTCCCCCAACCATGTTCTTTCTCAATCAAGCATTTTGTTTAGCCGATGAACAAACAGAGGTAGGTATGGATCCAACGAAGGTATATACATATCTTTTTCTTGGTAGGTGCTTGACTCACGACGGAGGGAATTCATCCTCCAACTGGCTGCTGTATCTGTAGAGCAAAGAAACCTATTGAATTGGTAAAGAAGGAACGATCAATCGATCAAAATCAGGCCATGTTGGCTGCTTCTTATTCTTCCCATCCCCCTAACTAATCGATCGCTGTGAACCAATATAACTAACTACAAAAAACTTACACCGGCTTCACTACAACTATTTTGTATATAGGATAGTTGCTTGTTTCTCCTGGTAGTGTGCGCTCGTGATTCACCCCTTCCTACTCGTGCGTGTGCATCTCGGTCACTTATGGTAAAAAAGCTCTCTCCTACGATTTATGAACTAACTGGGCGTACTCACAGTGGAAGTGGTGCTTGCCAAGCTTAATTGGACCCCTCTGGAAAGCACCGACACAACTGCGAGGAATCATAGTTGGGAGATTTGGATGCAGTTGGAAGGGGAAGGAATTGAGCTAGCTAGTCGGTTCGGAAGGACAGCTCGAGTGGTTCAACATAGCCTTCTCTCCGTGGGCCTGGACCCAACCAAACCTGTATCAATCTCATCGGATATCACTAAAGGATCAGATGCCCCCCCTTTGCTTGCTTGCAAGAATCAATCCCCGGTTGACTAATTACGGAGAGAAGACGGGGACAGAAGTTGAGCCAGGAGTTGAGAGCCTTGCGAGCATCCTTGTGAGAGTCCAGGAAGTTATAGAATTCAACAGAGGCGGTGGGTACAAGTTTCTAAGAACAACTAGCAGTGTATACAAGGGGCGGTGGGTACAAAGTTCGATGAAGAACAACTAGCGTGTTGAGCTCAAACCATGCCTCCATGCCTATTGGATTATTGGGGCTTATGTAGAAATCTCGATAGAGGTTGTGTTATCCATTGATAGGTTATTGTTGAATTGCGAATGGCATATTGTAAGTGGCATATGTGTTATCTATTCATTGGTTATGGACAGACGACGAAGGTCCGAGGGGAACCCCCTATATAAACACCTTTGGCATAACCAACAATTGTCAACCAGTAATGGGGACAGTCTCATCAATGGCTATTATGGGCATAATTTTTATTCAAGGAAAACCACGCCACATGGTGGTCCATAAGGGGGTCTTGGGCCATTAACTTGTTTCCTTATGTCCCAGAAAGACGAGCTCTTAGCTAAGCAAAGACAATTTTAGGTCATACTACATGACCATGTAAATATTTTGTATTTTTGTAATGGGTTTTTAAGGTGTCACACAAATATAAGTGTATTTTTTTAGGGGTTAATAGGTTTTTTTTAGTTTTTAAAAAAAAAATGAATTTGTAAATTAGTCATTTTCACTTTAAAATTTGGCCTATTATATATATATATAATATGCATATATTAATAATATTTTCCAAGATTGTGTGGGAGAATACCTTTGCAAAATAGTGAAACCGCTTTGCACCTGCTCTACGCACAGCCCTAATCGCACCAACTCAGGTATCATGGATGCCACATCTGAAGGGGGGTGGAACCCCCTCCAGACAAGGATGTCATCGCCTTTAGAGCCTGGGTCATTGCCTCATCTGCGACCTCAAAAAGACAACCCTCTTGGTTTGCAAAACGAACTAAGAAAATCATGGAAGCCGCTATTCCTAGAGCAAGATCATGACAAATGGCAATGGCAATGATAGAGAGATTAGGGCTCATTGGGATTTTTTTTGGAATGTGGCCATCCCCAAGGCAATGGACAATTGGATTCAACAAACTAACAAGTCCTCATCAAGGGACAACTAACACATTACTTCTGCGACCGAGGGTACTATGCTTTCCTTTTCCAAACCAAATAAGACAGAGATATAATCTTCCAAAGTGAACCTTACTTCATGGGAACATGAGGCATGTACTTAAACATGTGAATCCCTGACTTTAACCCCAAAACAACACTCCTTCTACAATCCATCTCTGGGTGAGGCTTCATCATCTTCCTTTGCATCGCTGGAATGATGAAACGCCCTGAATAGATGGTAAATTCTCTCCTTCAAAGCATTGACTCATTAGAGCTAGAGAGATAGCAGACTAGCGCCCTTGAGCAGACAATAGCAATGCTTCTCCAACGAATGAACTCCCTGGAATAGGAATGCAATCAATCAAGAGCTAGAGAGACAAAGAGACTTCAAACCAACAACCTTGAGCAGATAGTAGCAATGCTTCTCAAATGTATGGACTCCTTGGAACATGAATGTAATCAACTAAGAGCAATGGCAATGCCCCAACAGTATAATTTAGACTAAAACAATCAAAATTCAAGAATCTTTAGAGCTGGAAACACCGAAGAGGAACAAGAAGGATGGGAAGCGCAACTAATGGAAACTGGAGATAATGCTCCAAGCCAAGTTGAAGTTCAATAAGCACCTGACAATGCATTGACACCTTTAAATATGTATTACAAATGTGTTTTGTTGTTGGATCAATACGTCAAAGTCTATGGCAGCTGGACTGCTCAAATGTATATGCAGTTTTATAGTGTCCTTGATAGTAGGATAATAATAATGGACTCAATCAGTGATGAGCCAAATTTTGTAAAATTTTTCATTGTTGTTTTGTTGTGGTGCAACCTCTTACATATATAAAATCTCCAGTTTCTTTAAAAAAAAGAGAAATGAATTTAATGCTCCTTATATGAGAGGGATACCTAAAGTTCAATTACCTTGTTATCTGGCCATCCTCTTATGAATTTTTTGATCACAACCCCTCTACAAAGAAGAGAGTTTTCTTCTTGGGAGATGGGGTTGTGATTTTGCCCTTTAGAACCTTTGTAAGCTTTCTTATGAAGCGTTCATTATTTGATTGAGTTCAATGTCCTTGGTTCAAGGCCTTTGCAAGGAGGTGTTGGTAGTATACACCTTCCCTCTTAAAATCTTGTGTGTTAGGGTCCCTAATTTTTGTTACCATGGTAATAGCGTTACACACCTTGAAAAATTTGGGAACTATTATGTTATTGTAACAATTGGTGTCGAGTGCTAAGGATAAGAAGATGGCGGATTTTGATCCAATTTGTATGCACAGGGAGTGCAATGCAAACATCTCATGTTCAATTGTCACCTCTAGATGCCCACATGACAACCTCAAGGGGCTAGGCAGGCCTTTACAAGAATTGAACTGTAGTTAATGAGAGTAAACTCATAATTTCTTACCATTGAACCCAAACCCTCTGAACAAAATTAATAACATTAATATATTTAGCAAGTCTAAATTAATTAGATTAATTATTGACAATGTTTACAAAAATGATGTCCAAGTGGTACTTGTTTTTTGTCTAGCTGTTCTACGAAATAGTTTTTTTTGCAAGAATTCGGCGATATAAATTTAAACAAAACACTATTTTTTGTTGTTCAAAATCCATTTCTGAATGGAGAAATAGATTCAACATGCTAAAAAGCCCCATTTCATAGCCTTATTATACCTGCCGATAGGCTGGTATATAGCGATGAGTTTGCCATTGACTACATATTAATCTACACATTGACCAAAAATTTATATCGTTTTCTAATGTCACACTTTACCAATAATTTTTTATTATTTATTTCAATTATTTAAAATCATTTTTGGCAAGATTCCATTGGCTATTCAAATGAAACTCTTATTGCCGAGCTGACGACGGTTCATAAATGCATACATACTGTCTCATATATTTTACTTGGAAGTAACCTCTGCTACATCAATGACCTGAACAGGCGTCCTGACATGTCACTGCAGATGCAGATCAGAGTCCTTGTCAGTACCTCCTGCTGTCATTTGGCAACCGGACGTGATGCGTGCTGAGGATGCCCAGAAGATATACGAAGATATGGAAGATATCGATTGCCTAACCAGGCAAGACTTCGACGCAGTTTTAGGCAGCGAGGAAAAGAAGAATCGAAGACCTTTTCTCAATATTTTCTATGGGTTGGCCCTTGTAGAAGCGCTTTTGTTTTTGTTGGAGAAGGCCTACTGACAATGGAAGATAGTCGCAAGGAAACTGCTGACCGAGGTGAACGAAGAATACGGCTTCGACGAGTCTGAGCTCCACACCGTCAGGCGTTTTTTCTATGACGCGTATTCTCAGTGCGTCAATGGAAGCGTTTTCGACGGGCTGAAGATGGATTTTGTGACATACAGTGTGGAGCTCGTGCAATCCAGCGGGACTCGAGTCCTGTCTGGAGAGCTAGCAGAGACTCGAGTCCTGTCTGCGCTTGTGAACAGTGATCGATTTGCAGAAGAGACGTTGAGGGCGATCGAAACGATGAGCAGCGTGGTGGAGAAGCTGATCGAGATGTTGAATTGGAAGAACCATCATGAGCAAGAGATTCGAAGAGCGGCCGCGGAGAACATCAGCATATTGGCCAGGAAAAACCGTCATTGCATTCGTGTGGGATATGAGAATTTAGCCCTTAGATTATTGGGGTCCTAGTTTTAGATATGCTTGTTTATGGTGGATGCTGGGCTATGTGTTTTGTTGTGTTCGGAACTGATTCCCTGAGAATTGAACGAGGAACCACCCATTGCCAGGTTTAGCCTTCATTTTTCCAAAATATTCGCCACTTCAAAGTCAATATTTACATCAGTTTCTGTAAGCTGTAATTATTTTGTTTCAAAAAATTGACTTTTCTCCCCTTTAAATATAGTGTCTCACAACACTATTTGCAAAGTCTGTCGCAAAGATTTTAGGCTGTTAGTTTGCGGATGACAAGGGTTTTGCCAAAATTCGTTTCTTGTGCAAATAGAATACGGTTCCCAAAAACTATCGATCTTGAAAGGATGGACACAAGACTTCTATGAAATTTC
>JASDQU010311372.1:0-13596 GCA_032191745.1 Picea mariana
TTATTATTCAGATTTAATAAATAATATTATAATAGTAAAATCACATTTCCATCCAAGAGAAATCACTTACAACACCCAAACATTCCCACCAAAATTGGCCTTGATTTCCATGCCAAGTCTGTACTTTTGTATGGCCCTCCCAGAAATTGCAGCTCCTCGAAAACATAACCAGCAGTCTATTGTACAAACTCTTTTGTACAACAAAGAAGCACAAAATAGCCTCGAAATTCATGCCAAGCCCTGCCTTGAAATTCTTACCATTTCCTCTTGATGTACAAACTATATGGATCCGTACAGTACGGCCTCCAATAGCAGAAAAATAACTTAGCCACAAAGCTAAAATTCTTCCTTGGAATTTGTGCCCTATCTTTCTTGGGAAATGTTCCCTCCTTGCTTCCCTCTTTCCTCTCTCAAGCTTACTCAGAAAATCTCTCAAACTCCTCCTCTCAATGTGTCTTGCACACTACCCAATGTATTCTTTTATAATTCTGAAAATGACGTTTTCCCTCCAAAGTGTCTTTTCACCTTCCCCAACCCTAAATCCAAAGGCCAAGATTAGATTTTGCCTTTTTCAAGATCAAGGGTCATGATCCATTCCCTCCAAAATGGATTACTTAAATTATTAAAGTGATTTCACTTTATTATATAAGTGCTTTATGAAATAAAGTCACTTTAAAATTAGAAGGTACACTTTATTAAAAAGTCACTTTAATAAAAGAACCACTTTACAACTTTATAAAAACCTATTACAAAGTTAACTATTTGGTAGTGTAAACAGAAGGTAACATTCGCATACAAGACAAAACATGTGGAGTACCTCCCGAGCTAAAAACATAACATTGTAGACCTTTTATACTGACATCATTCAACACAAGATTCCTCTAAAGGTGGGATCAAAGCCATTTAGGAAAAACATTAGACAATTTAATCCTATACTAATGTCTATTATTGAAAAATAATTGAAACGAATTCTTGATGCCAAAATCATTGCGCCCTTAAGATATTCATATTGGGTAGCCAACTTGGTGCTTGTAAAGAAAAAGAGTGGAGAAATACACTTGTGTGTGGACTTCAGGAACCTAAACAGGTGTTTGTTGAAGGAAAACTATCCTTTTCCCAAGATGGACCGTATCCTGCAAAGGGTAGTAGATGCCCACATAATTTCCATGTTGGATGGATATTCTAGATACAACCAAATAGCAGTGCTTGAGGAAGACAAGGAAAAAACAACCTTCGTCGCCCCATGGGGAACATTCATGTATGACAAAATTCCCTTTGGCCTGATGAATGCAGGGGCCACTTTCCAGAGGGCCATGGACATTGAATTTGTGTGTGAAAAGGACAAGTTCATGGCTATATACCTTGATGACATCACCATCTTCTCAAAATCAGATGATGAACATCTACAACACCTGGAGCATATTTTTAGGTATGGAATCACTTTGAATCCCAAAAAGTCCCATTTTTCTATGTTAGAAGGAAAGGTCCTAGGCCACATTATATCAATACAGAGGATAAATATAGACCCAAAAATAATAGATTCCATTCATAAAATTGGCATCCCTAGGAATAAGAAGGCCATCCAATATTTCATAGGAAAAATAAATTTTTTGAGGTGCTTTGTGTTAAATTCCGCTGAGGTCATAAGACCTATTACTAACATGTTGAAGGAGGATGATGACATCAAATGGTCACAAGAATATAGATCATCCTTCCAAAGGATTAAGCAGGCTTTGATTGAAGCCCATGTTCTGGTTAGTCCAAACTATTCCAAAGAATTCATGATTTTATCCTTTGCCTCTAAGGAGACTATTGTTGTTGTATTGTAAGAAGGGAATGAACAACCCATTTCCTTATTCATTAAATAGCTTAGGTATGTTTAAATTAAATATGACATATTGGAGAAGCAATCCTATGCATTAGTCAAAGCCTTGAAAGCCTTCAGGGTGTATGTTCTACAATCCAGCATTATAGCTTATGTTCCTAGTAGCGGTTTGAAGGAAATTCTTGTCCAACCAAATAGTGAAGGGAAGAGGAGAAAGTGGATAGTCAAACTTTTAGAATAATACCTACACATAAATCCCACTAAGTTGATTAAGGGACAGGTCCTTGCAAAATTGTTATTTGATTCAAACTACAAAGCATTGGAATTGCACCATACCTTCAACCAATCGAATCCCCTAATGATGTAGGTTGGAAAAGAAACCATGCATGTACTTGATAAGTAATATGTTTCACCCTAGTATAAAGATGTTGTTTATTTCTTGCAGCACCTAGAATTTCCACCAGAATTGGAGAAATATAAAACTAGGTCTCTTAAATTGAGAGCTGTAAAATTCTACATCATAAACCAGAATTTATATTGGAAAGATCCTGCTGGTATTTTTCTTAAATGTCTGGATGAGGATGAGACAAAACAGATGATAACGAATATTCATAGAGGGGCTTGTGGAGTACAACATCATTGGAAATATACAACCCTCAAGATTCTGAGGGAAAGATACTACTAGCCCTCCATGTTTTCTGATCTGTATGTCACGGTCAGAGCTTGTGAAGAATGTCAAAAATTTGTTGGAAAACATAAATTTCTCTCACTACCCCTAAAACCCATTACTTCTAGTGGTCCATTTCATAAATGGGGCCTAGACTTCATAGGTGAGATAAACCCAACCTTCAGTGAATAGCACAAGTGGGGTATTACTGCCACTGACTACTTCACAAAGTGGATTGAAGTTGTGCCCACCAGGAATGCCACTAACAAGGTAATCATGAATTTCTTGGAGACAAACATATTCCCTAGGTTTGGCTTCCCCAAGACGTTAGTAATAGAAAATTCCCAAGCATTCAATTAAAATTCCATGATTGACTTCTATGGGAACTACAACATTGTCCTAACACATTCTACACCATATTACCATTAGGGAAACGGACTAGTTGAGTCATCAAACAAGACCCTCATCAGTATCATCAAGAAGTTGATAAATGAAAATAAAAAATATTTGGACTCCAAGCTTAAGTATGCCTTGTGGGATGACAACATTAGCACCAAGAAGTCATTGGGAACCTCCCCATTCCAGCTAGTTTATGGGGTGGATGTTGTTTTTCTAACCCAGGTTGGTCTACCAATCTTAAAATTTTTACAGGAGGAAGTGGAGGAACCTAATGACATCCAAATGAGAATATTTCAAATTACTCAAGCGCAACAAAGGAGAAAATAATTAAATGAGAACATTGAGGCATATCAGATCAAGGTCAAGGCACCCTTTGACAGGAAAACAAAAAAGGAAAATTTTCAAGCAGGTGACCTAGTTTTGAGGTAGGATGTTAGGAGGGAGGACAAACCCAAGCATGGTAAGTTTTATAATATTGGTTTGGTCCATTCAAAGTGGTCAAGGTTCTAGATAATAATACATTTATATTGAAAAATTTGGATGATATTGAGATCTTTGGAGGCCCAGTTAATGGGTGCTTCCTGAATCATTACTTTGCTTAATGGACCAAAGATGGTCCATTATGTACAATAGTTGTTTTCATTTTCATTTTCATTTAATAGTTTGATTGAATAAATACTTCATATCACAACAAAGGCACTAGGGTGTAGCTACATATTTCAGTTTCAGTTGAAATAAGATAGGTAATAGGGTTGGTAAACATAGCATTAGTGATTGGTAGCAAGTGGGAGCAGAATTAATGAACTAAGACACATATTATGTTGTTCTTATCACCTCACATGGAAGTGTTATCCCCAGCTGGAGTCGAAGTTAAACCCTAGGTATTCACTTATTCCTCCTTCTCATCCATCAATCCATCCATCTGTCAACCTAATTCATGCTTAGTTTTTTTTCAATGGTATGTTGAGTCATTTTGATTTGTTCTCATATTCCTTTTGTTTTTCATCATTTTCTCACTCTTTACAAGGTTAATACATGTTTTGGTTTGAATTGAATAACACTCATCACCATGTTTATGTCACCAGTGGGTTGCTAGCAGGTTAACCTAGGCCTTTAATGAAAAAGGACATTGATTGTAAGAATGTGCATATTCTTGCAAACATCAAAAAACGTGTTTTTTTGTTGGTTTTAACGTTCGGAAAATTCAAAAAATTTAAATCAAGTCGTGTTGGTGCGAGTTACCACCAGTTTGACTATCAATACAGAATTCGCGCTAAAGTCAAGCAGTTTTGTGCCTTCAATCGTTATCATCATGGGATCATGGGTAATTATCATTGCAGGTGGTAAAGGAAATCAAATTAATGAATGCATTCGGCCATCATTTCTAGCAAAAGCAGTTAGAATGGAATGGTTCCTCCCCAAGAGCATTGAAAATTGAAAAGAATAGAGCCACATGGGATCGAACTATTTGAAGTCATTCCAGAAATTAGAGACGTTTTCATCAAAGCAGAGTGGTTTGAATTTATCTGTTCTTTTAATGGGCACCATACTAGAGTGTATGTTCTCTTTGCACAAAATTTTGATGGGTTTCATACCTAGCTTGGGGACACCACAATTCATATCACAGAGAATTTTATTCAAGCATCCTGTGCTCTCCTGGTTAGTGAGGAGAGATGGTTCAAAAAGGGAAAGTTGCCAACATATCTCTACAACATATTCATGGTCGCAGAACACCAAAACCATTATTGGAGTCAGGGTATTTTGATTATGTGGATTAAAGATGAGTGGTGAGGCATCCTCACCATAGTCCAAAGATTTATTACATGTGAAGGTTGTTTCTCGATTATGCAATGTTACCACCTTTATTTCCATATGAACTTAAGTGGTGACAAAGAATTAAACCTTTTTTATTTTCTTAAAAGTTTGAACAAGATGTCTAGAAGGGTCCAGGGCCACCTTGAATCTTCTCACATAAGTTTATATCACCAGGGTTTTATAAAAATCTTGGTTCTCGTTTCTTTGGATGAAATAGAGATGCCCTGGAAATATGTTTTATAATCTATAGGGTTACAGGAACAGGAACACGAATTTGATCAATAGTCTGAAGAAAAAAGGGACGGGGATAACCCAGAAATGAGGGTTTCCCCTGAACATGCATGCTCCTCAAAGGATACCTAGCAAACTATAAATAAGAAACTTTCACCTAATAAGGGGGGTACCCAATCTAAAAGGGAGAAATTAATTACTCCAACAAAGGAAGAAACCCCTCGAAGGTAGTTAAGATCATCTACAAGAAAGAAAAGAGAGAAGGAGGGTAGCAAGACTTGTATCAAATAGAAAGAGGAGTAGGTCACTCCATCAGGTCCATTGTCACCTAAGAATTCTGAAGATGAGCTTGTGACCACCACCATGCAGCAAGACAAAACTCCTAGGACAAAAACAAGGAGGCAAAAGAAAACTAAGAAACACAGTCCCGAGATTGTTGTTGCAGAGTTTGTTCCCATAGAAACCTTGATTAAGGAATCCTTTGAAGCCAAATAGAGTAGAAAAAGGAAATGGAACCAAGATCCTGAAATTCCCAGAAAACCTAATAGAAAAACCAGGATTACCAATCAATTGAGGTTGAATTCTAAGGCAATTTTTAATCCATCCTTAAAATACCAACAACCCATAGTAATTGAGGATGAGGGCATTGAAGAGGACATCTCTGGATTTGCCAAAATGGAGAGATGGTTATCCACACATTGAAAATGATGACACGGGATAAAGCAAAGAAGAAATACAATAAAGGGGAAACTTCATGGATAAAGTATGCAACTTTAAAAACAAAGTACCCTGCAGACTTGGATTTAGAATAAAATGTAATGGACCTTGGCCCAGATCCTAAGCAGGAATCTGATGGAATAACCCCAGATATAGAGCTAGTTCCTAAGCAAGTCTCACATGATACCAAACTAGAAATTAAATAAAAAATATTGAATACGCAGAAACTTGTGAGGGAGACACATGACAAAAATTCTGAGGTAGCACCTAAATATGAGATGAGGCCAAGAAAAACTAAGTTGTCCATTGACCTCAAAAAATATTCCATAGAAGAAGAACATGGGATAAAGGATAGAAGTAAGGTACAGGTCTTGATAAAACCAAAGGTCGAAGCTAATAGAGGTACAAATGATAGCCACCAGGTACAAATTCTGAAGAAACAAATTTAGAGTTTACAACAGCATAAGCAAGATCTAGAAATGCAATATGCTAAGCTACAAAAGAAGTACCAAAAGATACAAAAGAAGCATCAGAAAACATGCTTATTCTTGAAAGAGATAATCTAAGAGTTTTATTGTTGTCAAAGGAGAAAGGATTCAGGGCATATGCTAGTTGATCCACCTGTGTTTGTATTTTCCATTTCCGAGTAGGAGCTCCAGAGAGTAGAGCTTATTAGTCTAAACATCCCAGTTAGACTATAGGCAGGGAAATTGAGGGGAAAAAAGTGTCACTTGATCTTAATTTACTAGATAATGTTATAATTTGAAAGTGGCATTAAGTAAAAAGTGGGTAAAAGTGCCTTTAAGTAATTTTGAGCTAAAAATAGAAGGGAGCTAAATTTAGAATTCAATGGAGAATTAGGTTTTTGGAAAGGTATATGAGGAGAAAAGATACCTAAATCCTCATTATGCAGATTTTATGATTTGAGATTGATCTCTAAGGTGACTTCACAGGTTCAGGAGAATCAATGACTTTGTGGATTCCAGGAGGAATACACCCAGTGGTTGATTTCGGTGTTGAGAGACACACCCTAGTCACCAAGGAGATCATACAGATCTTCCATCAATCTTTAGCAGCAATTACAGAGGTTGTAGTAGTAAGGGCACACTTATTCAGGGTGAGGGCATAGCTTCTAAGGAGACTTAGAGATTCTACTTGTCCCAACCGAGAATCTAGTGATTCCCTTCCGACCTAGTTGAGAGGAAGTCAGGGAACATATATTGACTAGTGTCTTATCAGATTTTGATGGAGAAATCATTTTGGGCACATCAGACAGTGAGTGAGGGTGCGATAATTGGGGAGGATACATTTAGGGCTCCCAAGAGATCATCAGACCAGATCCATGGAAACCCTCTCGACTAATTACATAGTAGCCTAGGGAGCTTAGTTTGAGATTATTACAGCTAGATTTTGATGATGGAATCTCTAGGGCACAGTTATTGGCAGCAGTTGGGGTGCATTTCCCTAGGGGGATCCATTTGGGGTCCATATAGATCAGTAGAGGGTTGAATCTTCAGTCTCGTAGACATTGTGAGTGTGTATGAGGTCAAGGTGGATTGTTTGAGATTTATTCCAGGTAGATCCAAAGAGTTTATCCACCAAGGAGAACTTTCGAGTCATTACAACAGTTACCATGTAATTTGTCGTAGCATGCAGTGGTTCATATCACTCATCCATTGATATAGCATCCTTCTTCTATTTATGGGTATCATTGTTTCATTTTGTTTATTGTATTCCAGCTAAGATCCTTTTATCTCTAATCTAGCCGAGAGATTTATTTTACTTAGCCCCATGTGGCGTTGTACCCATTCATTTTCATAATACATTGTTGCAGTTGTTCTATGTCTTTATCTTTTGCGTACTTTCTTATATACTATTAAAACACTGTAATCACATGAAAAATCACCACGCATGTTAAAACCAATCACTAAATGCATCCAAAAACCCAAAGTGTGTCAGTTATGGCAACACATAATCATCAGTAGAGGCGTATATTCTGATCTAAGGAATTAGGGATATTACATTGTTCCAGTTTGGTCTCCAGTTGGAGTGTATGTGGGCATCCATGCACAGTCACCTACCACCTACAACTACCAAAGGTTTTTGTTAGGAGTTATTCTACTTCAATTGTCAACAATAGTTATAGTTGCACTTATAAAGTTTTGTTGTTTTAGTTCAAGATACTACTTTTTTTTTACAAGAAAGTGGTTTATATATTAAAAAATCAGTGGTGTGACCACTGTGAGAAAAACTACAAAATTCAGCCATGCATCCTATGCATCGGATTCAAGATTACAAGTAAGATTTCCCTGATATAAAGCCTCGGAATTCCCATATCATCCTAGAATCCAAAAATTGGCTAAACATAGGCTGAGAAACTGCTTACAATGTGTCTACCTGATTTTCAAAAAGAGGCTATAATCCTACTTACAAAGAAATTGCCAGAGAACCAAAAAAGGGCTAGTTTCAAGAGTGAGGAATAACATAATTAAACCCTCTGGTCTAGAATGGAGGAGCCTGCACTCAGAGAAGCCTTCGCACCTACGTCTGTCTAGCGGTTCGATCTGGTGTCTTGGAGCTCCAGCTTGTTGATCCTTGCCTCCGATTCAGAAATGTTTCTATTAGTTTGTTGTGTTGTATACGTAAGAGCTTCAACTGCTTCCTCCCTGATATGGATTAAGTCTTCTTCAACCATCTCAAATATTCATCCACCTTCCCCATCTAGTCGAAGCAGAAAGCCTTTGTGCGTGCTAAGTGTGTGCTTTAGCTTGCGTATTTCAAGTTCCAAAGAGGGGGGAGGATTAGGGGGGCGAGGCAGAGTTGGAACTGGAAGGAATTGAGTGAGCTAGGGGAGGACCTGAGAGAAAAATCCAAATGCAGGATCGGGTATTCTCGAATGGGAAAGACGGGAGAGAACAAGTCGCTACCTTCCAAGTTTTACACAACCTCGAATGTGCGTTGCCATGGAGCGAATGGGCCTCGCTCAAGTTCCATGCAAGAAGGGGATGGGCTCAGTGCAGAGTGACATGAGGGATGTGAGAGGAGGATAGTGCTGGGAATGGTGAGAGGACGCAATCTGAGGGATAAAGTACCATCAAACGGGGGAAGGGACGGACAGGAATGACGTGAGAGAGTTGCCACAAGTCAAGACATCAAGGAGATCCGAGTGCCACCTACCTCAAGATGACTAACTGATTACCTACCACATGTCATTATGAGAGAGGGTTGAAGAACAAGGTAACATTGAGGGAGAGATGGCCCTTGCTCAAGGAGTTGGTTGCTTTTGTAGCCTGGTCTGCTTTTCCATTCAGTTGACGGAGCACATGAAAAAAATCGATCTTTTGGAATAAATTTGAAAGCCGCGAAATTTTCTTGAAGATTTGACGGAGTTTCATTTGGTTTGGCAGCAAGTTGGTGACCATATCTTGGATTAAAATATGAGAGTATCCTATCACCGTAATTTCCTAGATATCCATCTTCCGGGTTTGGGTGAGTCCTTTCCATAGACTTAGAGCTTATGCAATGTTGTTGGTTTCTTCTCCTAGTACCCAGGAGTAGACTAGTTCCCGGAATTCAACGGGGTCATAGATAACCCCTCCCCCTCCTGTCACCCTTGGGTTTCCTTTCGAAGATCTATCAAATACCAAGATATGTTTGTGTTGTGTGCATCTCCATTCTTTGAAATCCTCATGCTTCTTGCGCAATTCCCAGGGTTCATATAGCATGGGAGGTAGAAGGGAGGGCTTTAGATTTGGAGAGAGACTATGAATCCAAGCTTTTTTAGAGGATGAGAGGGTTTGGAGATTGGTGTTTGACCAAAGGAAGGAGATGAAATCACCCAGTAAGGCTTTGGCTTTGGAAAAAACGTGGGTGGGGATGGAGGACTGGTTTCTGAAGATTCAGTAGTTTCTTTCGAGCCAAATTTTCCAAAGGATAAATTTAGGGAGGGTCATCCAACAACATTTAATTTGAGTCTTGGACTTGAGAGGATAGGGGTAGAAGGTGGTCCAATTTTTTAGAAGAGAAGGACTATCTAGAGGGAATTGGCATTTTGGGGTCCCCTCTAGCAGGGCATTCCACCAAACTTCTTTTTAAAAAGGACAATTAAGGAGTAGGTGGTCGGTAGATTCTTCATGGGATTGGAGGAGAGGGAATCTCAAGGGTCCTTCTGAGCCTTTCCTCTGTATAGTATCACCTGGAAGGATGCTATTATGGGCTAGAGTCCAAATGTAGAAATCCACTTTGGGTAGACTTTTGACTCGACATATTTCTTTCCATAAAGCCAAATTTCCTGGGGCCTGGGGCTTAGCTGTGAGGATTTTGTAGTCGGCTACTGCTATGTAGTTTCCTGACTTCATGCCCCAGCCTTAGTGGTCCCTAATTATTTTTGATATTGGGGATTTTCCTCAGATTAGAGTGATCAACAGCTCTTTTTCCTCCTGAATCTGTAATGGGAAAACAAGGAGGTTCCATCTTGACCAATCTTTGGAACCCTCGTTGTGCTAGTGGGAGATATCCTAGAGGGTGTTGATATTTTGAGCTTTTGGAAAGGATTTTAGAAGCTCTGTGCCTTAAGTGTTGTCGATAGGGGAGTACCCCATTATAGAGTCTTCCCAGATTTGTATTTGCCTTCCATTACCTGGGATCTAGGTAAGAGTCGGGGAAAATAAGGCATGCGCTTTTGAGCAAATGGAGAAGATAGGGGAGCCATGAGTAGTTTTAGGCAGTGATTTGAGGCATCGAAGCCTCAAGCCTGTGAAATATTTCTTTCAGATGGTCATTTTGCACCAAAAGATCGTTCCTGAAACTATGTTCCAAAGCAATTTTGCTCCTAGGTCCAAATTTTGGGAGTGAAGATCGCGGAGCTGAAGACCACCTTCAAGGAGAGGGCAAGAGATTTTCCCCCAACTAACCAGTGGGAGCTTATTGTCATTGTTTTTCCCTCCTTTCCAAAGGAAACAATGCAACAAGGATTCAATTTTGGAGATAATGCCTTTTGGAGTGAGCAGGATTGAGCATTGGTAGATTGGAATGCTTGAGAGGACTGATTTTATGAGAACAATCTTACCTGTTGGATTTAACCAGCTTCATCCCCAGGTGCTCATTCTATATTTAACTTTATCAACTAGGGGCGTCCCGCAAGAGGATTTGGTGGAGGCTTTGAAAATGGGGACTACTAGATACTTGAAGGAATCCCATTGAGTTTTGACTGTTATTCCCAGGATTCGAGTAATATCAATCATTTCCCTCGGAGTGTCATTCCAGTCGTAGATTTGACTTTTCCTGTAGTTGATTATGCTCCACAAAATGACTTGGTACTTGTCGAGCTCGACTTTGAATTTGTTGGCCGACCTAATGCTTGTGCTTCCAAGTAGGATGGTGTCATCATCGAAATGAGCATGGTTGATCTCTCTAACCCCTCTGGATATGCGCAGCCCCATTAGTTCTTGAATATGTTGACTGTGGTCTAATTGGTAACTTGGCATCGAGGCCTGAATGGCATAAAGGAGCAGAGAAAGAGGGAAACCTTGACGTAGACCTCGAGATGCTTGAAAGAATCCAGTTGCTTGACCATTGATGAGAGGTGCTATCCAACGTCTTCCAATGCACGCTTTTATCCAGTTGATAAAGTAAGGATCAAACCAAAGTTGTTTCATTATCTGGTAAAGGAAGCTATGCCTTACCCTATCAAAGGTACTTGTAAGATCTAGTTTGATTATCATGCCTTTTTCTTTCAGGGATTGGCTAGAATGGATGGCCTCCTGTACAAGGATGATATTGTTGTTTATGTTTCTTCCTTTGATGAAGCCTCCTTGGTTATCCAGGATAATTGCGGGTAGGATATTTTTTAACCTATTGGCCATAATTTTAGTGATAAATTTATATCCAATGTTGTAGAGGGATATTGGTCTAAAGCGGTCGAAGGAGGTGCCTCCTTTTTCCTTTCGGATGAGGGCTAGGAAGGCAGAATTGGTGCTACCTCCAATTTTGTTGTAGGATTGCAACTTTTGAGTCATTCTATGAAGATCATGCTTGATTATTTTCCAGCAAACTTTGATGGAGTGGACAGTGAAGTCGTCTGGGCCTAGGGCCTTATCAGGATCCATATTTTCTAGGGATTTTTTGATTTATTTTTTGGAGATCAGAGATATGAGAGATAGATTGTCTTCCATGGAGACCCTTCTAGGGATCAGATTTAGGACATCGCTAGTGATGACTTCCGGAGGAGGTTGCTCTTCAGAGTAAATATTTCTGAAGTGCTCATGGGAAGCATGTTTAATGCCCTTGAAATTGGAGATAGTTTTCTCTTGGAAGCAGATTTCTTTGATGGAGTTGAACTGCTTTCGGCCTTCTTCCTGCTTATGGAAGAAGTTTGTGTTTTTATCCCCCGATTGAAGCCACAAACTTCTTTATTTCTGCCTCCATTATTCATCCTCCTGGAGACAGGCCTGATGGAAATTTCTATGACATTGTTGTTCTTTTTACAAAGAGGTGGGGTCTATCGGAAGGATCTCTGCTTGGATTTGATGCTGCTCCAGGGCTTGTTGCACCTCCACCCTCTTAAGAAGAGGGATTTTGAGAGACGTGGCCCAGGATTTAAGGGTTTCTTTGAGTTTCCTTAATTTCTCTTCCCAAACAAAGAAGGGAGGACCCGTTATTACTTCTTTTTGGATTGAGGAGACAATGTCTAGAAATCCTTCATGTTGGATCCAAGACGGGCTGAAGCGAAAGGGGATGGGGCCTAGATTTCTCTTGTGGGATATTGTTAGGAGGATATGTGATCCGGATTATTTTCGGCACGAAATGAGAGTGGAGATATAATAAAGAAATGCACAGAGATATTGCAGATATTCAATAATATAACAGAAATGTATCAAAGATGCAACCATAAACATAGATATATAGTAATACATTATTTTTATTAATCAGAGAAATGTACAGAGACTGTAAAAATACAGAGTGAAAGACTCGTTAGAATGGTGGCATCTTATCTCTGAGAAGAGATGTGACGGCTACTCGCATTCGCAAGAAGATGATTACAATGAGGCTCTGAAGGCCTTTTTACAATAGACGGGAATGCCAAAAGTCATAGACATCCAAAAACCTAACCCTAGGAGATGAAGCGCCAAAATTCATGTGGGCCCCGTTTGGGTAAGTGAGTACATCAACTTCCTAGGGTCGTAACTTTTTCATACGATCTCCGTTTTAGGCGTGTGATAGCTCGTTGGAAAGGTATTGTCGAGGAGATTCATTTTGGGGGCTCAATAATGCCTTTGGATATCATTGAGAACCTCGATCTTGAAAAACCTTCATTTGGACCCTCAAAATGGCCCCGGAAGTTAAAACCTGCTAAAAATACTAAATTGCCAAAATGGCCAGAAAACTGTTTTGAGCCATTTGGAAAAGGTGGGTGGCCACCGATATCCACCTGGATCAATCCTCCCTCCTTAGGAAGCAATGGTCTCCATTGCGTTGAGTTCCCGAGGGAGAGGGAAAATCATTTGTTGAATCTGCATCTTGGTGAGCTGCTTGTCTTGCTAGAGAAGTTGCGCTGCTTAGTTTGTGGAAATCTGTCACGAACATGTGACTGGAAGGTTTGGACCTTTTTAACCAGTCTGGCTATTTTAGATGACTGTGTGCAGAAGGAATCTTCGTGCTTTGCTACAACCTTGTCGACCTGCTTCTGTTGGATAGAAGGTGCTTGGGCCGAAGTTGTGGTGGCTACAGTATCCTTCTGTTCATCCTTTGAACATATTGTGGAGAAGATGAATTTTGTAGTATGAGATACTACCTTGCGGCACTGTTTAGGTGGGGCAGTAGTTGGAACTACCTCTGGTATCCTGTAGAGATGACACCCTAGAGTAATAATGACACTACGGGGTCGAGACTCATAGATAGCATGTCATTTCCACATATATGGCTAGCCCAAGAGAACATCACA
>JASDQU010311376.1:0-13595 GCA_032191745.1 Picea mariana
CAAAAACCTAACCCTAGGAGATGAAGTGCCAAAAGTCATGTGGGCCCTGTTTGAGTAATTTAGTACATCAACTTCCCGGGGTTGTAACTTTTGCATACGATCTCCGTTTTAGGCGTATGATAGCTTGTTGGAATGGTATCATCGAGGAGATTCATTTTGGGGCCTCAATCATGCCTTTGGTTATCATTGAGAACCTCTATCTCAAAAAACCTTCATTTAGGCCCTCAAAATGGCCCTGGAAGTTAAAACTTGCTAAAAATAGTAAATTGCCAAAATTGCCAGAAAACTGTTTTGAGCCAGTCGGAAAAGGTGGGTGGCCACCAATATCCACATGGATCATTACCGATCATTGAGATATACCATTAACAAGTGCGAGATAAATCACCATTGATGTAGATGATTTTCATGGTACTTTTAAAGTACAATCCAACGAATGTGAAAAATGAGTCAAAGTCGAACATTTGTGGAATTAGTCGGTCATAGATCATTGATGAATACCCACTGCTGAATGAAAGGATGCCTACCATTGAGGCATGTAGGTCCCAAGGTACTGATGTGTTCCTAATTCTATTTCTCAGATACTTTGTTGAAGTCGACATGAAAAGACTCGTCGAAGGAGGGAATTGATTGATCTAGGTCGATATTGCTGGCCATGCACCTATTCCAACTGGATCCTCTTGTCATTTTTTAGTTCAACACGTTATTCTGTACTTCTTTGTAATTGTGGGTTCTACACTGAAATGGATATATGAATCCCTACACATCTTCCAGGTGGATACTGGTGGCCTCCCACCTAATCCAACTGGCTTATTTTGTATGTTTTCATGTCAACACATCTTGTTGTACTTCTAGGGCCATAATTGGGCCCTAAACAATGGTTTTTTGGAGTTCCACAGTCAAATTGTAAACATAGTCAGAGTTTGACGACATAATGTGTAGTTCTTGAAAATACCTTTCCAACGGGCTATCACGCGCCTAAAACGAAGATCCTATGCAAAAGTTACGACCCCAAGAAGTTAATGTACTAACTTACCCAAACAGGGCCCACATGACTTTTGGCATTTCATATCCTAAGGTTAGGTTTTTGGATGTATAGGGTTTTGACATTCATGTTTATCATAAAAAGGTCTTTAGAGCCTCATTGAAATGATATTCTTGTGAATGGGCGTAGCCGTCACATCTCTTATGAGAGATAAAGCTTCCACCATTCTAGCGAGTCTTACACTCTATATTTTTACAGTCTCTTTACAATTATTTCATTAATAGAAATCAAGTATTATTGTATTTCTCTATTTCTAGAAATTTTCATGAGTATTTCATTGTAATTTCTCTGCTTTCACTTTGTTCTGAAAATAATGCAGATCAGTGGTATCAGAGCAAGCTGCTCTTGATCATTTTTCAACGCATGTCCCCGACGAGGTCCGAGTATAGCCAATTGGGTCTCGAGCTTGTCTCTCTCGAGGACAATCACTCTCGCATGCCCAAAAAACCCTCGATGGTGACAGAAAAGAAAAACGATGAAGCAAAATATTCTATTAACCTATTGCTTGAGAAATCTTTCGCGTGACAGATGGACGAAATGATGGAGAATTTTGCACACATCCTTTAACGCTTGCCGATAGCAACAAACACATCTTCATCAAGCGACAATTTTGGAGGAACCTCTCCCTTCAAGGTATAAGTTAATTTGGATATTCCCATATTTGAAGGTCAGATAGATGTGGATGTCCTAGAAAAATCGTTAAATCTATTAGAAGGTGATTTCTCTGTTCAAAATTTTTCCGACAAGGAAAATATCACCTTCGCACTCCTTAAGGCTCTCCCCCATGTCAAACATTGGTGGGAAACTTACTGGGAGAAAAGTTCCACAGAGCAATCTGGAATATATGGGACCGAGCCCACTTGGGATTTTTTTGTGGATGCGGTCAAAGAACAATACTATCGTGTTGATAACTATGAAGACCAGTACATGAGATGGACCGCACTGCAACAAGAGAAGAGTAAAATAATGCAGTAGTTCACAAATACTTTCCATACCTTGCACACCAAGCTGGGTATCAAAGACTCCGAGCGACATCTGGTTCTGAAATACCGTGTGGCTTGCATAGGTACATCCAAACCGAAATGGATTTCCTAAACATATCATCATTGAGAACTTCCTATCGATATGATGTCAAAATCAAGCAGAAATTTAGGCACCATAACAAATGGGAATTCGGGTTTGCAAATCTGCAACAACCAAAGCATGGTAAAGACAACCCTAACCAACAACCTCTAGACAACTAGTACAATACAAAGGACAAGAAGGGTAAAGGGAAGATGAAGAATGGCACTGAGAAGTGTTGTGACTTCCAAAAAATCCCCTGGCACAACACCGATGAATGTCTCTCGAAACAGTCATTGGTGGCTGAGTTAAAAGACATGGAGCCAAACTCCGATTCAGAATCCGATCCAGAAAATATTGAAAACAGAGAGATCATCAATGCAGACCTCACTGCTACTGTCGCGGCCACAACAATTCAACCAGAAGAATCAGTAGATCTTGAAGAGGGGGAGCGCCTCTTCCATTCACATATGTGGGTGAAGGGGACCCCGTTGCATTTCATTATTGATAATGAGATCCAAAAGAAACTCATCTCAGCTAAGGCTGTCAAACAATTGGGGTTTTCGACAACACCACACCTGCAACCATACAACATCAGGTGGCTTCACCAGGGACGAGATCTTCGTGTCAGCCAACAGTGCTACCTGTCCTATGACATCCAACCCTCCAAGGATGAGGTAGTGTGTGATGTTCCCCCTCTTGATGTCTATGATGTTGTTTTGGGCCAACCATATATGTGAATACATCATGCTGTCTATGAGTTTAGAACTTTTAGTTTCATTATTACTCTGGGAGGTTAGTTGTATAGAATAACAGAGGTAGATCTGACTACTGCTCCACCAAAACAGTGCCGCAAGGTAATCTCTCATACTGCAAAATTCATCCTCTTCATAGCCTGTTCAAAGGATTCACAGAAGACCGCTACAACCACTGCAGCCTCAACACCTTCTATCCAAAATAAATAGATTGTCAAAGAGAAAGATGATATTGTTTCTTCACCTACAATGGTACCTACACAATGCCCCATTAAACCCAAAGACAAAAGGTTGGTGGAACAGATTCAATCCCGCCAACAACATATTTGTGAGAGTCTTCCATAGACCAAGAAACACAAATTCTCTAGTAAGGCACACAACTCACTAAGATTCAGATTCAAAAAATGATTTCCCCTCTTCCCTGGGCACTCAATGGAATCGAGACCATTGCTTCCTAAGGGAGGAGGATTGATCCAGGTGGATATTGGTGTCCACCCACCTATTCCAACTGGATCATCTTGTCATTTTTTTAGTTCAACATGTTCTTCTGTACTTCTTTGTAATTATGGGTTCTACACTTCCGAGGATGTCTGAAGCCCTACATATCTTCTAGATGGATACTAGTGGCCTACCAATTAATCCAAATGGATTATTTTGTATGTTTTCATGTCAGCACATATTGCTGTACTTCCAGGGCCATTTTGGAGCCCTAAACATTGTTTTTTTGGCGTGCCACAATCAAACTGTAGACGAAGTCAGATTTTGACATCATAATGCATATTTCTCGAAAATATATTTCCAATGGGCTATCACGCGCCTAAAACGGAGATCGTATGCAAAAGTTACGACCTCGAGAAGTTAATGTACTAACTTACCTAAACAGGGCCCACATGAATTTTGACATTTCATCTCCTAGGGTTAGGTTTTTGGATGTCTAGGGTTTTGGAATTCATATTTATCATAAAAGGCCTTCAGAGCTTCATTGGAATGATCTTCTTGGGAATGAGCGTAGCCCTCACATATATTCTCAGAGATAAAGATGCCACCATTCTAGCGAGTCTTGCACTTTGTATTTTTATAGTCTCTTTACAATTATTTCATTAATAGAAATCAAGTATTGTAGCATTTCTCTGTTTCTGGTAATTTTCATAAGTATTTCATTGTAATTTATCTGATTTCATTTCGTTCCAAAAATAATTCGGATCATTGATGTATTCCCCATCAATCGACACGAAACATGTCACAGGAAGGTGATAAGATATAATAGATGAAAAGACTGACACGGGTATGGAAATTGGTAACTTTGTAGATGGTTTAATTTTGAGGCAGAGACTTCTCTTGAACACCGAGGCACGATGTAAGACTTGGTAGCAGAGACTTAGAATCATAGTAGAAAGAAGTAGAAAGAATGAAATGAGTGTTGAGGAATTCTTTGGATGAGTCAAAGGAGTAGAAAGAATCATAGTATTGGTTCAGTGTGGAGGTTTAATGGATTATCCAAGTGTACGGTAAAAGTGAAAACAAGTTCCGTGTTCAAGGGTGACTGCAAGAGCTGCCTGAAAAGTTTTCAAGAAACTTGACCCACTTTCTTCAAAATTTTCCCCCATCCAGATAGATGAGTATCTCTTTTTTATTTAACGAGATCGAGGAGGATAACACATGCTCAATATAACTCACCTTTGGTAAGTTCCTCTTCCTTTATTTAACGAACTGGAAGAAGTAAGGGTTCGTCCCGAGATGGACCCTTTAGTGCATAGTTTTGTGAGTCCATAGAAGGAAAAATCAGTTGTTTTTCATGTTTAGGGAGTTTGAAAATAACTTAAATAAGACTCCAGGGTTATCCTTTTTCATGATTTTAGTCTCCGAGGTCCGAAAAATTATAAAACGATACGACAAAGAACTCTTCTAGTCGAGATTGACTAGAGTGTTCCTTTTTCATAGTTAGTCTTTTGGGACCGAAAAAATGATAGCCCACCACCCAACAAACGTCTCTTCATTATTTAATGACCAAGAAGTATGACAAAGTTTGCTCAATAGCGTCACAAGGTCATCAAAAAATATCTGCTTCATAAATTCCTGCATAATCAAGGTGTTCTTGGCAAAGACTGTTAGCAATTTCTTTAAAAATGACAAAAAAAAAAAAAAAAACTTTATAAAATGTGAAAAGGGGGTGAAAATGACTAAATTTGGACATATTAAAAATCAATTAGGGAAAAAAAGTCATTCTCACCTTTTGTTTTACTATTCTCCTTTTTCTTTTGAGTTTTTTCCCCTTTTGGAGTGTTTTTGGGCGTTCATTGCGAGAGATATATGTGACCATTTGTGATTCCATTTGGATTAGGTTGGTTCTCTGACCTTTCTCATTCATTTGCATGTTTTTTTTATTATCTAATTTTAGCCTTAAATTTATGAGCTTGGGCTCCTTGGAAATCCCTAGAGTGCTGAACATGATCGACGCTCCTTTAAGTAATCGAGGGGAGCATCGATCGATATTTCAATGCCCTAGTATGTTCCTTTGGGGAGTTCTAGCGCTGTGTTCTTGCCTTCTAAGGAGCGCTGAGCACAAAAAAATAAACATTTTTGGTTTTTAGGCTATAAAAAAGACAATTATTTTCTTTGAAAACTTAGCTAATGTGATTCTTTCATGAATTTGCAGGTTTTCACATAGCCAATCATGATTGAATGGAAGGAATGAGAACATGAATTCGATTACATGGATGCCTTGCAAGACCCTCAAGTGAGGGAAACTCTACAAAACTGTGGCTTGCTCAAGTACTTCAAGCTACAAAATATGAGAAAATAAGTCCTTTTACTCGAGTATCTGATCAGGTTATGGGATAACGACGAGCAAGCATTCTAGATAGGACCACGCATGCTTGAAATTGACATAGATGACATGTATTTCCTAACAAATCACTTGAGGAGAAGAACACCTATTCTTTTGTCTGGACATCGGTCTACTCCACGACCGACAAAGAAATATGTTGCCCAGTATTGTGTACCAGGGTCACGCTTGGTAGGAGGGAGGATTGTCATTAAACATGTGATAGAATTATCTCTTCGATCCATTCTCTTCGCTATCACAAAATTGACAGGAAGTACTAGTTCCCACCTTGCTTCCAAGTCTCATATATAATATGCTATTCAGTGCTTGGAGCCAATGAGTTTTAACTGGAGTGCAGGGTTTTTAAGGAATATTAAAGAGAAAATCTCTAAGTGTCAAACTAGAAGGAAGAAACAATTTGGGTATGAATCCTTCTTTGTTTCATTTTTCCTAGAGAGATTTCCACATATGCAACTATAGATTGCATTGATAACATGCCCCGCGACGAAGCCCCGTATGGAGCGATGGACGAGTCTTTCACCTAGGTTGGGAAATAAACACTCATACTTTCTTTTTACTGCTGACTTCTTTGCATGGTGGAGGAGACAACTTAAGTTTATAGAGGATTTCCCATATGCTGGGTTTGACTTTAAGGGCAGTGTAGATTTAGTTCTTCTCGAGGAGACACTGTGGGATGCATCGGGTACGAAAGATCATAAACTTGTAACAATATTTTTGTTTTTATATGTTTTTGGTTGTATGGTGAGGGATATAAGTCATTTGTTTTCATCACACAGACAGAGGCACGTCACGTTAGGTAGAGATGCCAACACTAGAATGTTGTGGAGATGCTGAGACAACAACATAAATTGACGTCGGAGTAAGAGGACTCCAAGAGGTGGAGAGGAACCTCCATGATTTGACCATGGACGTTCCTTCCATGAGGATACGAGATGTACCCTTACATATTCAGAGGCATAAAGTTTGGGTACCTGAAGGTATTAGTCATTTTCTATGACGAGTGGTGAGAGAAGTATTGTGTTACGCTGAACACAATGTTGTGTAGGGAGATGAGTAGAGTCTCCAGACACTTGTAGTCTTTTATGATGATTCTATGGACATAAAGACCCATGTTTTTCCCTGTGTTGTGTTGGTTTTTTCACTTGGGTGAGAAAAACAACAACACTTGCATGTCTAGATGGGCCTGCTAGACAAGAAAAAAGTTTGTGAGTGGGTTAAACAAGCCAAACACATGTATAGACAAAGAAATAAACTAAAACAACTAATAAATAAAAGTTAGAAAGCATGAGAAAATTAGAACCATAAAAATCAACCAATGACCAACATAATGTTGCCAATGGATCAATAGATTAGTAGGAAAAACACCGTAGAGAAAAATGAGGACTTATGAGTCCCCTCTTCCTCCTTGGGAGGGCTCTTGAGTTCCCTAATGGAGAGCTCTTCTTACAATGAAAGAAAAATTGCAAATGGTGAAGAACAACAATGCCTATTCCCTCAAGAGGTGAGTGGAATGGCCTATTGCAATGATGCTTGAATGCTCCAAAGAGAAAAGAGGATTCTCAAGGGAGAATTGAGGCAACATAACAACACTATGAAGATCTTGGTTTGTTAGTGCATCCATGGCTCTTATTTATAGAATTTCTTCAAGGCAAAATGTAATTGGTTCTTGGTGTGAACTGTTATCTCCTCAAATAAATCAATCGAGTTATTTCATTTTAGGTGATAGGATGTCTTTTAAAAAAAATACATTTTTAATTTTTTAAAGCTCATTTTTGAGAGCCTTATGCATGAAATAAAGTTAGAATAAACTTTTGTTTAGTTTTTATTTGATCTGATTCAAATCTCAGGTTTCGGTGGCTTAGGAGAATATTTTGATTGTTCATTAGCCACCAAAATTCTTAGCTTTCGACAACTTAAACAAAGAAATTCAGGGCTATTTTAGCCACCGAAATCGTAGGAGCGGGGGAGGATTCAACACGTCCTTTCACATGTTTAAACCGTCGGGTTTGAATTTTTATAATTTCAATTAGCCGCCGAAAAGACAGGAGAACAAACCGTTCATGACCAGGAGCTGATCTCTGCATGATATAGCGAATATTTTTGGATCACTATTTCATCAAACTACATGGTTATGTACCTTTCAGTCATCAACCATGATTGTTTCAAATCACAATATGCTCTTTCGCATCCCTTGTAATCAGCTCCACGATATGATGCTCACCTCATTTTTCTCATCCCTGTCACAACCAAGCCGAATCTCCCTAAGTCTACACTGTGTAACTTTCCCCCAAAATCTGATTTTTCAATCGCAGGTTTACAGGAGCATTACGAAAAATGAAGAAAGGAGGATCAACTCTGAGGAAAGAGCTCAATGATATCAGTTACTTGGAATCGCACCCGAAGGTATGCCAAATTTTCACGGACACAGGTTGCTATAATTTTTGTAAAAAATTACAGAGTTCTCACCAGCAGGTGGCAGAAGCCTTTTCCCTGAATTTTGATGGAAGGAAAGCAGTCATCGGTCGAGATGAATTCGAGGTGGATGAATCCCTCATAGCCGAGGTGATAGAGCTTCCCAGGACTGGAGAAAAATGGTTTAAAACCACTGTCACAAAGAATGTTGAATTCAGGTTTTACTTGAAACCAGAACGCAAGGATTTGATATGGAAGAAAGACATTCCTGTGTCTTTCCTTGAAGAGAAATGGAAACAATTACTAAAATCCATTATGGTCTATATAACTTGCAAAGGCAGATATAATAGGGTGATGATTTACCATTTCAAACTCATGAATCATTTTATTGGTAGAAACCCACTCAATCTACCCTATTTTCTCCACAGAAGCTTATCGAAGATGGCACATTAGGTCAAGGCCAAGCCCAATAAAGTTGCAGGTAGACTATCCCACCATGGTCTTAATTAAAATTTTGGTTTGTGAGCTGTTGCAGAGACGAAGCAAAGAGTGGAATTACTTCTTGTTCTAGAATGATTTTCAGACTGATGTACAACTAGAGGGTAAAAAGAGTCCTCATTCCAAGAAGTCCTCTATTCCCAAAAGTGGAAAAAGGAGGAGGAGAGCTATCTCTCCAGTTCCAGTTAATCAACCCTCTCCTTCTTCTAAGCTTAACAAAACTAAGAAGAAACTAAACTTCAACAGTGAAACAGATAAGGCCGAAGAAACCTCAGTGAACAAGAGCATTCTTAATATTCCTTACACCGACTCGGAGGATGAAGAACATCAGATTGAAACAGGGCATGAAGATTCAATTACCACAGGGCATAAAAATTCAGTTTATGTAGATGTTTTCACAGCAAGGTATAAAGACATTCCATCACCTACACCTCAAGAAGAACAAGAACCACAAGTTGCAGATGCCTCATCTAGCAAAAGAGTAAAGCAGAGTACATCAAAGGAAATCAAGAAGCTTAAGAAGAAGTTAGCTCAAGAAGAAGTGCTAGAAAGGGTAATTAAAACCAGATATGAAACCCCGTCGAAGAACTTTGCAGAAAGCAACTCATCCTTGGAAAGATTAGCACATGAAAGCATAAAGGAAAATAAAAAGAAGGACAAGATTGTAAAAGATTACAACAACTTATGGAGAGTAGCTCAAGGCTTGAAGAAAAAGGTCAGGGCTTTGAGGAAGCAAGCCATGTCTCCAAAACACCAGGCTCAAACACATGCTACTCTTGAAACCCTAGCAGAGGTGGCAGTTCAGTGCAATGGACTAGAGGTAGCCAGTAATCCTATAGTCTTTGAGCAAGATGTAGAAGCCTTAAAAGATCATCCCTAAGGCGTTTTTGAGCTAAGACAAAAGGTATTTTTGAAATTTTGATAATTTCACTAAAACAGACCTTTCGGTGGCTTAGGCAAACATTTCGATTGTTCATTAGCCACTGAAAGCAGAGCTTTCAGTAGCTAATTGGTCCGAATTCTGTCTATTCTAGCTACCGAAAGCATTGATATGGAAGAAAGTTAATATTTTTGCACAAATCCAAGTTTTCCTTGTCCAAAAACCTCAGGAATGGTTCCAATCGATAGACAATAATTAATGACATCCTTATCAAGAGTTTGTTTTGATTTTGGAGATGCTTTACAAGACAGAAAGGTCAAAATCGATTAGTTATTTTCAGGGATATAAAGCTGTTTGACTGTCAGCAAGTGTCATTTTCAACTCCTCTCATATCACATAAAATCCAGCAGCCTCGGAAGGCTCACTACACCTACCAAAGAATCTTAAGGACATAAAGATCATCCAAGGATAGGAATTGACCTAGTTTATAGGATCTTTGCCTATTTTCTTGGGCCAGTTATTGACTCTCTATTTTAGGCAAAATTTGATCCAGTATTCTAGGATTTTGAAACTATTTGTAAAGGCTATAAAGCCCATAACATTTGATGAACAAAGGGTTTGACTTTGAGTTCTATACTCGACTGTTATTGTGATTAAGACATTTTCTTTAATATATTCAGCTTGCAAGCTTCTTTCATTGTTATTTTCAGACTCTGTTTTCATTTCTATTCTATGCCTATGAGTTAAAATTATTTCTTTGTCTCTGTTTAAATGTCCTATGGTGATTGTCATCTTACCTTTGATTATTAAACAAGAATCATAAGCATCCATTGCTAGTTTGTTGACCCTTCATATATATGGTTTATGTATGTTCGGGTTAATTGATTGGTTTCTTATCTATTTGATCTACAAACCTATCTGATAATAGCCCTTGAAGGCCTTGTACTGTGTGAATATAACTAGACTGTCTTGAAGATCCAATCCAGTTATTTAGATATTCATATTGATCCAATCCTACACCCATCATTGAGAAAATAATTATAAAAAATAGTTAAGTTATGAGGCATCTCAGAGATACAACCTAGGAGAGTTTCCTAGAGTGATAACAAATTGGCACCGTTGCCGGGGACGGAGATTGAAGCTCAGCTTCCTTGGGAGACGACATAGATCCAAATTTGATGATAGACAAAGTCTGGACACATTTTTGGTTGTAATCATCTATCTGGCGACTCCATTGGAACAAAGTGGCTCCGAGAAGGGCTCATACCAGAGAAAACCAAGAAAGGCCACTAGCAACACGAGTTCCAAACCCTGAGAAGATCATCAGAAGTGGAAAAGCATTGCAAAGACAAACTTCCAGATCTGCAAGAGCATTTAGACCAGGTATTTCAAGAAACACTTCTTCATTTGTTTCTAGAGAACCTCTTGTCGAATCCACTTCTGCTGAAACTTCTAGTTCTCAGAAAATTGTAATTTTGTCAGAAAGCTTGAGGGGTGATGAGCCTTCAATTTCTTCCGATCTTATAGATCCTATTTCTGAGCATATTACTATATCCAACTTAGGAGAAGAAGTTGTAGAATCTATCCAAGAAGAGAACTCTTCCTCTTCCTTGAATTCTTCACAAACTGAGTCCGTTGAAAGTTTCTTCCATACTCATACCAGTTTGCCCGTTCTTGAAGATATTTTACAAGATCTTTCCTATAAGGGTGAAGAAAACTTGGCCTTGCTGCTCGACCAGTTTTACAGAGATTCTTATTTCCCACCTTATTCAGGAACCACATTCCAGGGTAGTCATTCTTCCAGTGCTTCCGTTTCATTCCTCAGCGAAGTAAGACCACCATTGTGCATAGTCCCACCTGTCCCATCTTAGCCGTCATCTACATAAACTTCTTCCTTTACATCAACCCCCAAGATTGCCATGGCTGATCCTTTGACAAAAATGGAATAGATCTTAGCCAATAGATATGCTCCTCTTATTTTTCCCAATCCCTTATCAACGATGCCAACAAGAGATTATCAGGAATATATGCCCAAGTTTACCAGATCTCGAGATTATACTGCTGAAGAACACATAAAGGCTTTCTATGCCTATTTTGAGAACATTAACATTTCAGAGGAAGATGTTTGGACCAGACTTTTTGTGCAGAGCTTGGATGGTCAAGCTAGGAAGTGGTTCAAGGAACTGCCAGCTAATTTAGTGGCAGGTATTGAGAAATTAGATGAAGTGTTTTTGAAACATTGGGGAGAAAGAAGAGACCTCTTGTATTATATTATTGAATTTGGAAATCTAAGAAGAGAAAATGGGGAATCTATCTCAGACTTCACCAAAAGATTCAATAAGATGTTTGGCAAGATCCTTGCAGAGATCAAGCCAACTGATGCATCAACAAAGATTACTTACTCTTCTGCATTTGATCCAACATTTTGCTTAATCCTTAGAGAAAGAAGGTCAACCACACTCACTTTAATGCAAGATGCTGCTCTTGAGGTCGAATCTAACATTGTGGCATCCCAGAAAATTAAAGGAAAGTTTGAAAGAAAGAAGTCATCTACTGATCCTCCTTCTTCTTCAAATACTAAAATGGAAAATATGGCCAAGATGTTAGACAACTTGACCTCAGAGATGTCAAAACTGAAAATTCAGAGTCAACAACCAACAAGAAGTAAAGAGCCTAATGCCTATGCTCCTAGGAATCCTAATGCATTCCCTTACAGAAGGAACAACCAGCAGGTCCAGATCCTTCAGAGAGACAAGAATGTAGTTGAAGACCAAAGGATTAGGGCCCCGTTCCAAAATGCAGTGCTAGAAGAAGAGCAGGAGCTATCTCATGATGAAGTTGAAGAAGAAGACGACATCAATTGCTTTGGGGATGATACTGATTCCTCCTTCTTGACACAAACATATTATGAGGAGGCCCAGATGAATGAGCAGATTAATGAGGCAAGCATTGAAGAATCTTTTTATCAGACAGATGATCAGCCAGGTTACAATTTAAGATCTAAGACTGCTGCTTCAAAGCCATTGCTTGCTTCCGCTAGAAAAAAAAAGATGTTGCTGCCAAGCAGCCTGCTATTCCTACAAAGTAGATCTCCACTCCTGCAAAACAATAGCAGAATCCATTGCAGCCCCAAGCTAAGGAACATGTGTCCCTCAGAGCTCCCTCTAATGAGGTAAGATCTTCCGACAAAATATCATATTCATTTAATTTTGAACCATAAATTCAGAAGGTAAAAATACCTATGCCATTGACGGAACTTACGAAGAATGACATTTTCAAGTCTTCTATCCTCAAGTCCCTTCAACCAAAGACTCCCCTAGCTGCTGATTATGTGAACCTTCAAGATGACAAGCCCACAGTGACTATAGGACCTATGGTAGAGGACCGAGATGATTCTTGTCCACCCTTCTACATATCCCTGAATATCCATGGCAAGATCCTTCACAACTGCTTGCTTGACTTGAGAGCGTCACACAATCTTATGCCTAAAGCAATGATGGATGAGCTTGGGCTTGACATCACAAAACCTTACCATGATCTCTTCTCTTTTGACTCTGGGAAAGTCAGATGCCTCGGCCTCATAAAATACCTTGTCATAAACCTTTCCCAGCTGCCAATGAGAAGCATGGTAATGGATGTTGTAGTGGCTGATATCCCACCCAAGTTCGACCTCCTCTTGTCACGTTCATGGAGAAAAAGGCTAGGAGGTATCTTGCAGATGGATCTTTCGTATGCCACAGTCCTGGTGTTTGGAGGAGAGCTAAAGAGACTTTACATAGAAAAACAACTTACCTACATCATTAGTGATGGGAAGAATTCTGTAAACCATCCCATCTATACATTGGACAGAGACTTTGGGGCATGCATTCTGCAAATAGATGATTCTCAGCCAACTCCTTTGCAGCTCACAAAGCCTACTTATTAGCAGACTGATGGAGAGAGTACTACTGTGTGGATCATGTTCTTTGATGGTGCCAATACCAAAGACTCAGCAGGTGCAGGTGTAGTTTTGATTTCTCCTTCAAAAGAGGCTATTCATTTGTCTTTTAAACTTGATTTCAAAACTACTAACAATATAGCAGAGTATGAGGCTTTGCTGTT
>JASDQU010311377.1:0-13595 GCA_032191745.1 Picea mariana
AAGAAACTTTCTTCCTTTGGGCTTTTGTGGACCTGATGCTTGCAGTAGCTCTTACATTCCTCTCATTCAAGTCTTCTTTCTATCCACATTTACTCCCAAACTACTGGTTGAAATTAGTCAAGACCTTATTTGTCGTTACCTGTTAGCCCTGTTTCTTAGTGAGGATATTATCATTTCAAGTTTTTCCATTCGACCTTTCAAAAAACACTCATACTTTCACATATCATCTGATGGGTACTGGGCTTATCTTCCTTGCAATCAGAAGGTGACTCCTAGTGCTAACAGGTGGATCGCGAGAGTGCGGAGCCATGGATCTCTATCAATCGTTGGATCAAGCCAGGGAAGATTATGGGTCGTCCGATCATTATTCGGCTCTCCGACTAAACCCCACTTCAGGTGATTTAGGATGCAAGGTGTGGAGCTTCCCCGAAGGTCAGAGTGATGTCAGCAGACGACATGGCCAAAGTACATGGTGGAGTCCGACCGTATGACAGACCCAACGTGTGTCATCTCATGGCTAAGCCACGTGTCTTGGTGACTCATCATATATGGTATAAGGTTGAAGAGATGGGTGCCACACATCAAGGTGGCATCATCATTGCATATCTGTCAGGTGGAACATGGTAGTAGGTACACTCGTGCAGAACACCCCGTATGCAAGAGGGACCCGCTCTAGGAGTTTGGGACTTCGAAATTCCAGGTGTTTGGAGTACTAAGAGGCATGCTCCGAAAGGGCCGAAAGCCGGAGCCACGTGGTAGGACTCCGGAGGATTTGCAAATAGAGAAAAGTGGTTGAAGCGTCGAAGTGTCGAAGCACCGAAGTTTCCCCGGTTGTAGTATTAAGCATTGATAGGACGAGCCCGCGTGCATCTTGGTGATGCGGCGTGTCTGTATAGCTCCACATGTTGTCAGGGGATTGGACACGAATTAGGTGTGGGACCCCACCTCTCTAGTCAAGTCTAAGTGATGTGTTAAGTACATGTAAATCTTAACCGTTAGATTCAAAGGTGGACAAAACTCCACCATAAATTCTGGAGTAGAGAGAGAGGCTCTAGGACTTCAGGTCTCCGGGAAGCTTTAGTGTTGTACAATAGAGCGTGGAGAGGCCGAAGTCCAGAGGACTAGGTTCCAAGGTCGGTCACATGGTAAGGAAAAAAGAGAAAAACAAGAAGCATTAAGGTTGGCGAAGTGAACGAGCCCGCGACGAATCGACAGAGACTTTCCCCTGTAAACCTTTCTTCCACGATCACGTCATTCCAAAGGATGAAGATTGGGGCCATGACAATGCCATGTTGGATGGTACAAGGATAGTGAAGCCACATGGTGAAGGTGGTGGTCATTGGCCAATGACACCCCAAAAATTTCGGAATGCCATAACTCTTAAACCAAAACTTAGTTTTGGATGAGTTTATAGTCATTAGAAAGCTCTCAGAGAGTAGAAGGCAATGGTGCTCTTATCCGAGAGACTCAAGAAGTTGTGGAATAGAGGAAAATTTTATACTCGATCCCTTAAAAAAATACTTAAAGATCGAATATTTTACAACCATGCCATGCAGCACTTATTATAATAATAAACATATTTCATTACTATATATATATATATATGTTTATATGTATAGTAATGAAATATATTTAGTTAAATGCATATGATATATATAGGTAGTTGTGATATGTGGGTATCATTAAAGAAACACATGCAACAAAGATATAAAGTAACTTAGCATGTTTGCAAAGCATATATACATTATTATTTAAGGAAATTTTCTAGTGTTAYTTTGCGGAGACAAAGGAWTGGATCTTCGGATATCCAAGGCGACGTTAAATTGAGTGCACATATGAGTCCGAAATCATTATAAGCCGTCCATCAAAGAGACTTCTAGATCTTTGGATTTTTGGAGGTGCACGTCCATTAAAACTCACGCAAGTTCAGGCCCGAATTTATGGTCAACGGTCAATCAAGARTGTTACGGGCCCTCGGATGTCGATGGTGGCATTAATCCCATGCAGATTTAGGCTTGAAAACATTGTGAACCGTTGATTGAGAAAGTGCGGAGCGCTTGGATCTTTCAGAGATATACGTCGACGTTAAAGCTCAYGTATTTTTAAGGCCGAAAAATTTATAGCCGTCGAAGGGAAGTCTTGAATCCGGAGTTGATGTGAATAAAATTGATATAGACATTACTGACTCTACAAGGGCCTCCTTGCTTGCAGCCTGTTGACAATAGGCTAAACCCAGTGGATTGGCGCTCGAGGGAAATGAAGGTCATTTCTCAAGCATCTTTGCTTTTGGAATGCTTGATAATAAAGTAAATCAATTCGCTTCAAGCTCCACCTCATCTGGAACTAGGGCTTCTAACAAGCAACGCTTGAGATAGACTCCAAAATTCCATGAGATAGACCAGTTGCTCTAGAGGAAGTACTTGGTAGTTGGTGGAATTTTGTATTAAGAACCAAGAGGCTTTCTTTAAGAACTTCAAAAATGATCAAGACGATTTTGCAAAATTGGAATCTTTAACAGTGCTCTAAACAACTCTTAGCCCTCTTTGAATGATCAAAATTTGTATGCCTTGTTACTTCGTGTGTGGTGTTTAAATGGAAAATTGCAATTGTATTTTAAGTGTCACAAAACAAAAGATAAAACATCATCCACCAATGCACACAAGGATAAGTCTAGGACTAAGGCCACCAAAATGTAGTTTTAGCAAAAACTAAACCTAAGTAAAATACATTTTCTTTTTCACTTCTAACCAATTGAGGAGACAAACCTTCAATCTTTTATACTTTCACAATATTTTATTTTTTTTACAATTCAAGGTCACAAATTTCAAGCCTTCTAACTATTTCTAAAAGGATCGCCTTTAAGATGTAACTTTGTTCATGTGGGATTTTGTCTTTTTTTGTCACTCACACCATCACACATGGTTCATGTTGGAAATATGCCAACGAATTTCCTCATGTGGTCACATGCACATGCATGCAACTATGTTAATGCGCATGCATGCAATCTATTTATGAACTGCTTGTGTAACTATGTGATCTATTCATGATTAGTTTGTGTAATTGAGTGATAGATGTTATATATGCAAGCATACCCATAGAGGTGTGAGTACAATGTGAGTGCAAGCATGTGCAAGAAGAAGAGAGAAGAGTGTGTGAGGAGAGGATGATTGTATGTCTATGAAGGCTATTGTAATTCTCCCTTGAATAATAAGAATACCGATAATCATTGCCCGTGGTTTTTTCCCTCATTAGGTTTCCACATAAATCACTGTGTCAAGTGTATGATTGATGTGCTTGGTTTAATGCATGTTTGATCTTGCTTATTTTATGCTCTGTTATATGCTATGTTTTTCTTTCACTGCCTAACAAGTGGTATTAGAGCTTAGAGTTCAAGGAGAAGAGAGCGAAGGAGAAGAGAATCTGGTCGCTAGATCGAAGAGCCTGGTTTATTAGAAGCTGTGATTTTATTTTGGATGGTTGTTTTTGTGTTAATGGCAAAAGTGAAGAGTTCTAAGTTTGAGGTGGACAAATTCAGTGGTAAGAATAGCTTTGCGCTATGGAAGCTTAAAATGTGAGATCTGCTTGTGCAACAAGGATTGCAAAAGGCCTTGGCTAGAAAGTCAAAGAAACCGATAAGCATGACAAACGAGGATTGGGAGGATTTGGATGCAAGAGCCCTCAATACTTTTCGTTTGTGCCTGACACATGAGGTGTCGTTTAACATCGCTGAAGAGACGACAACAACAGGTTTTTGGACCAAACTGGAGAGTTTGTATATGACAAAGAACTGTGTTATAGTACTTGTTCCTAATAAAAACTAGAATAATCCAATCAACCACTAATGGGTTAGGTGTGAAAGTGCATTGAAATTATATTTCTTATAGATTCAACAATAAAGGGATTGTGAGCTATTACTACCCACCTAATTTATCAGGCTTGAAGATTAATTATGAATTTGTATTTGAGATTCTTTTTACAGTGTCTCAAGTTGTAATTTTGTAAGATAATAACATGGGAATTATAGTGTTAACCTTCAATTATATTTAACAGTTGCATTGTAATAAACTAGGTCTAAACCATATCTATGATATTCATTTCGAGATATGCTATGATCACAACTAGATTTTCACTTTGTGATATGGAGAAATCTGATAAGGACAAATCCCCTTGCAATAGAAAAAGATTTTAAAATAATGGCTTGAGTTCCCATAGCACCTAACATATATACAAAACTGTGTATATTGTATAATAACAAGAGGTAGGGAGAGTTATTAAATCTTTACCAAACTTTCATGGAAAAAACTTCCATGAAGAGCTACCTCGTTTTTACCATTCTCCATTTGAATTGATTGCCAAGGTTGTAGATGCAACTACCATCCAAGCATTAGGCCCTTAAGACCAAAGTCCCTCTTCCATCAACAACTTTCAAATTGCAAACCATCCATGGATAACTACCATGGTGATATCATGCCCTTAAGACCATAAGATCTTTGATACCATGTTAAGAAATAGAACAGATAAGACAAGAACTTGGTAGAAAATTCTTTAATCCATTCTCAATGCTTGTATTCTTCTCATGATATCAATATATAGTACATGTCTTTGACCACCTTTAGATATATATGTCATTGAAAACTCATAAGTGGATAAAGACAACACCTCATCAATAGATAATGATGACAACTTATAAGAATGTGGTCTCGGACTTTGTGAGTGTTTAGGGACTCATAGTATAACAATAACTGGAAAATAATTATGCAAGAAATGCTCAAATGACACAAAAATTATGTCCATGAAAAAATCCAAAAGAAATCCAAATAAGTTATTGAATAATACTAATCAATAGATATGCCTAAAACCTATAAAATGAATTTTGTTATTGGACTAATCGGTAGGTGCGGACACTAACAGATCTCCCTAGATCCACCTGGATCTAGAACAAAACAAGACAGGACGTGACTCTTTCCCTAAGTTACGACCATTGAATTAGCTAGTAAGGAGGAACAAGTGACATACCTTCGTATCGCTTCCTTAGGTCTCTGTTGCTCCCGCTTCGCTCTGGCGCTCTTGTGAGGTCAATTCCAAGACAACACAAACCAACCAAAGTGAAGATAGCAAAATGTATTCAATCGTCAACTTATGCATATGATCAAGGAATTACACAATAAAGTAAGAATGACTTTATGGGAAAGAGACATGTCGCTGTATCATATTAATTGAAAGTAGAAGATACAACCCGATCGCCTTGATGTCACAAGCTTCCTTTCGGTGGCTCTTGGTTCCAACACACACACTTGTTCTTGAACTTGCATGAAGAAGATCCAATTCCTCTTGATAGACCTACTAGAGTCTCCAAGCTTCTGTTCAAGCAGGGTTCTTCACACAATTCCTTCACCAATTCTTCAATTAATCTTGCTTAACCTTTTCCATGAGAATCCTTTCAATATATAGGAGAGGGTGAGATGGTTANCAACCATACGAATGCCAACTCATTTTCTAGAAGATTCCCTTCTAGAACCCTCGAGACTTCTTCTCTTTTCCAAGCTTAAAAACAAGTTTGCACCTTGTGTATAGAGCAACCTGCGAGAAGTTCGCACCCTAGATGAAGGTGGCCTGCGAGAATGGGTCATCCTCACACCCTAGGCCATATGCAACCTACGAACTCACTTTGAAAATATGTTTTCTGGAAGGAGATAAATGCCACTTTTCTCAGGAGAAAGTTCTTGTTGGGAACATGAGTACACCATTGTTAATACATCACTAAGATGACCAAAATCATGTGTAATAGAATGCCCCCCAAAGTATGAGGCCGGAATTAGTGACAGCCGAAATACTTTGTAAACTGTGTGTGTGTGTCGGAAACCAGGAGCGCATATAATCGAAAACCTGCAAACAACCAAGCATCTACAGAATATCATACTAGTTCTGAGGTAGGCATTCCCATACTCAGATCACAGACAGATGACATCATAAACATAGGTCATGGCCACCAATCATACACCGTGGATCCATGCCGTCAAAATATCGCATAGCCCCCAAGAATACACTGTGGATCCATGCAAGAAGATTCAAATTAAAACGACATAGCCACGAGACATGCAAAGTGGATCTATGTGTCAGCAAATTATACATATTCCATCGCAGCCTGGGTCAAAGAGATGAGACCCAAGGTATTCAATCCCGTCACCTGAAAGTACGAATCTAACAATGTGATTACATGTGCTGAAGTCGAACATGGTAGAAACCACTTGATTACCGGTCATTGATGAAACCGTTAACAAGTGCGAGGGAAATCACCATTAATGTCAATGACTCCTAAGGTACACTAGTACAATCCACCGAATGTGAATAAATGAGTTGAGGTCGAACATTCAACAGAATCTTCCGATCAGGGGTGAATGATGAAAACCCACTGTCGAAAGCGAGGAAACCTACCATTGAGGCATGCAAGTTCCAAGGTACCAAATAATTTCTAAGTCTTGTTTCCGGATAATGAGCTGGAGTCGACGGAACAAAAATCGTCACAGGAGGGCCTTGATGTATCCCCCATCAATGACACAAAATGAGTAACAGATTTTGAAGGTGAAACAGAGTATGATGTAAGTTGAACTGGACACAGGGAAGGCCGACACAGAGAGAATGGACAACTGCAGATGGCCGACTCAATAGAGGTTTCGGATGAACTTCTCTTGAACATGTGAATGACACGACCAATGATTCAGCAGCACTGACTCAGAGACGACTCAGGATATGATCTCGTAGCAAGTCGAATGAGAGACAAATGGATTTCCCAAACTGGCTTTAGATAATGAACAAGGGGGTGTCATGTTCAAGAGTGACACTTACTGCCAATAATATGAATACGAAAACACATCCCTTTCCCAAATTTTTCCCCCACCATTTCCGGTGAGTACCTCTTTATTTTTACACAAGCTTGAGGAGGATAACATATGCTTGTTGATGTAAGCTCATCCTTCGGATGAGTCCTTCGGAGTATGTTTAACAAACCCTAGGAAGGAGTGGTTCGGTCCCATTACGGGTCTTTCGATGTTTGTTTAACGAGTCCAAAGATAGAAAACTCGAAGGTTTTTCATGATTATAGAGTCTAAAAAAAACTCAAAAGAGAACTCTCTCGGTTCCTTTTTCGTAAAATAGTCTAATGAGACCGGAAAAGAGATAAATTATCGCCCAACAGATGCTCTCTTCAAATACTTTAACGAGCGTGAAGATAACAAGATCGCTCGGCAATCTTTTCATGTTTAGAGAGTCTGAAAAGAGCTTAAAGAGGACTCCAGGGGGTTCCTTTTTCGTATAACCTTGTTGAGCCCGAAAAAGTGATAAAAGTGTGCTCGATTACGTTCTCATGTATTTTTGAGCGTGAGAATGGACAAACACCAAGCTCGAGGTTTTGTGCAAAAAACCATAAAAAACAACTTAAACATGCGATGAAAAAGAGAAAAATATATGTATCCCTACGTATGGACGTCGAAGTCATCATGTTTGCAAAAAGTTGCACTCATAGGGGTATTAGGCATTAGGTTTGATAAAATAAAACAATTATAAAAACCAACAAAAATGGTAAAAAGTAAATATAAGTGGGTAATAGTTCTTTAACCATAGTCATTGTAACTTTGCCAAGATTTTAGCCCAAAACCCCTCTTTTGCCCTTGAATTTCGATGCTCGATTGCGGAAGGTATGAACAACCATTTGGCGAAACGTCTCTGGCAGTGAGGTAAGCTCCTTATCTTCTATCTTTTCATGGTTCAATATTTTGTTTTCATTGGTAAATTTCAAGTTTTTGAGCTTGTTTTAGGGCTAAAATTTGCGCTCAGGCATTCTCGCAGGCTAGCCACACGGGACCTACGAGAATGCATGATTCTCGCAGGTGGCCCCAAAGGCACCTGCGAGAACCTCGCACTGTGCTAAAGGGGCACCTACGAGAACCGCAAAATGAAAATTTTCTTGGATGTTTGCTCAATGAAAAATGTACCAAGGCTTGAAGAGAGTTGCTGACCTTCTTCTTATGGTTCTTGTGAAGGCATTTGGCTGTCACCATGGTTCTGGAATGGCGTGAAAGAGAGCATGAAGAAGATGATGCTATTGTCAGGAATAACTAAGGCACCGTTGTCACTTTGCGAGACTATGGTCTACTGAAATTCTTTCGGATCCCAGGTATGAGGGCCCAAGTCAGGCTGTTGGAGTACCTCATTCATATGTGGGATGTGGACCAACAAGTATTCCATGTAGGGGTCCACACATTGTCCTTGGATATTGAGGACGTTTATTTCCTGACAGGACTGTCATGGCATGGGTACCACGCTAGCTTGATTGGTAGCCGAGGTGGTGGGCTGCCTATGAGTGAATATTGTCGTCAGTACTGTGTTCCAGAGGCGAAAAGAAGCAAAGGAAAAGTGGCCATTTGGGGGGTCTAGGATTTGACCCTTCACACTATTTTGTTCACCATTGCTCGTATGGTTGGGAGCGTTTCTCCACACATGGCTCTCCAAAGATACTTTCAGTACGCCATAGAGTGTACTGAGCCTTGGGTTTTTAACTGATCAGACGCAGTCCTTCGTAGTGTGAAGAGGCAGTTGACTAAATGCAGGAGAGGCGACCTGAAGCAATTCGGATATGGGTCACTATTGGTGACCTTCTTTTTTGAGAGGGTTCCCTTGCTGAGGTTGCAGGTTGAGTGGGGTTTACCGGCTCCAGAGGATCCAAGGATGCTGAGGTGGTGTAACCTCATGGCCCAACATGTAGCTGGACCAATCATCAAATATAATGATTCCTTCTTTGACTGGTTGTGACCACAGATGCTGATGGTCGATGATTTTGCCTATGCCTGGTTGGAATTCCTAGGGGATATGGACTTGGCCCTACCTGAGGATGCTCAGTGGGGAGATCTAGGTAAGAAGTACACATTTTTTCACTTTTTAAATGTTTTTTGTGAATTTTATCATATGCAAATGTTTTTATGTTTGTCCAAGGTCTAATTACAAAAATTCTTTTTTGATGATGCAGACGTGGGGCCTTATCGACCTCCTGGTACTTCTCCTATTCAGGGACGAGGAGAGGTGGCTCTAGTGCCACGATGGGACGCTGAAGATTATGAGGCAGTGGAACAAAACTTAGAGGGTTTGACTGCTGACATTCCATACATGCCTCTCGAAGAGGTCCCACGGCGTTATCAGCGTCATACGGTGGGTGTGTCAGAGTCTATTGGTCGACTGCTTTGTAGGGTTGCCCAAGCAGTCATGTGTTATCGCGAGCATCATCCATGACGTTACTTTGTAGAAGCTATGAGCTTCAAATTTTGAAATTTTGGTCCTTGGACAGAACTTTTTTGTAAAAAACTTTTTGATCATTATATATGCATACGGCTTCTACCGGCTTATCTTGTGTTGTGTGATACTTGTGATGTGATTGATTTATAAATTACCCAAATGTCTGTCTAATACATAGTTAGCTAATGCATCAGTTAATGTATTTAGACATCTAGGAATATGCTGATACTCAATATAATCAAAATAACATTCCAAGAAGCGAATTCGTAAATATACCCGTAACAAAGTAGGACTTTGAATAGCATAGACATTACTTAATTGTAGCACTACGAGCTGTGAATCGAGTCGCATAACCAAGTGACAAATACCGAGCGAGATAGCATCAATCAAAAATTCGATAACGACACTATACTCTGCAATATTGTTGGTCGCGGGGTCGAGGCACACACCTCGTAGAGTGATAAGTTCGTTTGTAGGGGCGTAAATTGCCCACGCAGCAGAAGCAAGGTTCTGAGTACTATGGCTAGCGCCATCAACGAAGCCAATGTGGGGTAGCGAAGACTCCAACATCTGGAAACCAAACACAATGTAACATAAGGGCAGAGACCAGATAACGAAAAAGCATACTACAGTAACACACAAGAAGTATGATACAATAAAATACAAGTACTCATGCATAGGTGATCTTATGCATAGTACTTCTTTAAGTACAACCCATTTCTAGGTTCACTCAAAGGGATACTGTCGTAATCTACTAACTCGTAAGCTCCTTTCTCCAAAACTCATCTAACGATATAAGGACCTCGCCACATGGCTTCGAATTTTCTAGCTCCTAGCATGTCTCGATCTTGTTCGTAGAGGAGAACCAGATCTCCTTCGGAGAAAACGCGAGGTTTGACATGTTTGTCGTATTGGGCCTTGACACATTTCTTCTCAGCTTCTATGACTAGGGTAGCATCGCGTCGAGTTTCGTCTAATCGCATGAGATACAATAGACGTTCTTCCTCTGCAGAAGTGTTTGGTAGGAGTTCAACGGCTAGTTTTAAGGAGGGTATCTCACATTCAATCGGGAGGATGGATTCTAGACCATAGACTAACTGAAAAGGTGTAAACCCTGTAGCAGACTTAACGGATGTTCGGTAAGCCCATAATGATGAAAACAACATTGTGTGCCAACTTGTTTTGTGAATCCCTATCATTCGTCGAAGCATGGTTATGAGAACTTTGTTAATTGCTTCGACTTGGCCATTGGCTTGTGGGTAATAGGGCATTGAGTTTTCATGGAGAAGACCCAACTTTTCAGCGAGTTCAGACATCATGAATTTTCTAAAGTGGCTACCGTGATCAGTGACGATAGCCTAAGGAACACCAAAACGAGCTGTGATGTGATTGAAAATGAATAATGTTGCGGTCTTTCCAGTATTGTCAAATGTCGGCATCGCCTCGACCCATTTCGTAAAATAATCTACGACTACAATAATGTATGCATGCCCCCCGGCCGAGTGGGGGTGACATGTCATGAAATCGATACCCCATTTCTCAAAGGGACCAACGGAGACCGCAGGGTGAAGAGGAGTAGGATGTGATTATATATTATGATTATAGGTCTGGCAAGTGTGGCATTTTTGGACGGCGATTGTGCAATCGTTAAATAAAGAAGGCCAAAAATACCTTGTTCGTAAGATCTTCTGGGCAGTAGCATACCCAGACATATGACCACCACAGGCTCCAGAATGGCAGTCATTTAAGGCTTTCTCGGCTTCGTCAAACGTGAGGTAGCGTCGAAAAATTGAGTCAATCCCACGACGATAAAGAGTATCCCCGAGGATAATATATTGACGGGCTTGGTAGCGTATTCGACGTCGGTCAGTATTGGACAAATTGGGCCAGAAATTCTGGGTTTGGAGATATATGATGATATCGCCGAACCAAAGATCATCGGAACTAATTAGGAAAAGGGATTCATCAGGTAATGAATCTGCTGCTACATTTTCCGTTTCAAAGTAGGGAAAGTCGCATATCAACTTAGAAAACACTAAGGAATTCTTGGACTTAGCTCATTCGAATTCCAAGTCAAACTCCTAGAGTATCATGATCCATTTGGAGTATTTTCCCCCTAGCAATTGACGTGTGAGAATGTGTTGCATAGGGTTGCAGTTAGAAATTACCATAGTCTTGCGAGAGAGGATATAGTGTCGAAAATGTTGAACTGCTTGGACGGCTGCCAAGGCCAGTTTTTCGACATGTAAATACTTGGTTTTGGTAGGCATTAGACTTCAACTCAAGTAATAGATAACATGTTTGTCATGAGAATCATCCTCTTGGACGAGAACCATAGCGATGTTGTAATCCGAGGCTGCGAGGTAGAGGAAATAATCGCGACTGTAATCGGGGGGGAAGAGAAGCGGAGCACATGTCAGGGACGGTTTCAAAGCTTCGAAGGCTTTGTTTGTGATGGTATCCCATACGAACTCAGACCCCTTTTTGAGTAGATGCGTAAATCCAAGAGTTATCTCTGCGTAGTTCGGGATGAAACGACAAAGAAAGTTTGATTTCCCTTGCAAACTTTGTAACTGGCGAAGTGTAGAAGGAGGAGGGAGATTGAGAATCGCCTCGACCTTTAAAGGATCTACCATAATCCCTTTACGTGAAACAATAAAGCCTAGAAGTCGGCCAGACTCTACGCAGAAAACACATTTGTGAGGATTCAAGTGTATATGGTAAAACCGACAGTGGAGGAAAATGGCTCGGAGGTGGATTGGATGATCAACCTGACGCATGGAATGAGCGAGTAAGTCATCAAGATATGGCTGCACGATGTGCTTGATATCATGGAAGGCATAAGACATAGCGCGTTGAAAAGTTGCGCCAGCGTTCTTTAGACCAAAAGGAAGTTTTCGATAGGTGAAAGTGCCCCAAGGACAAATAAAAGTGGTTTTGTGTTGATCCTCGGGAACAATATTGATTTGATTATATCCGGAGAAACCATCCATCAGAGAGAAGATTTCACTTCCGACGCAATCATCGACAATCTGATCGATCAAGGGGGTAGGAAAGTTGTCTTTAGGACAAGATTTGTTAATATCCCTATAATCAACGCATACGCGGATTGTGCCTTGTTTCTTGTTGATCGGGACAAGATTGAAAACCCAGTCAGTGAGGGCCACCAGGCAAATAAAGCCATCTTTGAGAAGTTTCTCGACTTCAAGCTTAATAGCAGCTGCTTTACGTGGGTGAACTGGACGAAGGCGTTGTCGGATGGGTTTAGCATCTGGGTATGTCTTAATCTCATGTATCACAATGTCGGGGTCGATACCCGACATTTCTTCATAGCTCTAGGCGAAGACGTCACGGAATTCTTTGAAAAGTGACTTGTAGGTGACAATTTCATCAGGGGAACACAAAGCTCCGATATGCACATTTTCGACAATTCCAGGTTTGATGGATATGTTGAGGGGAATAGTGGGTGAGATATTGCTTAAGTTCCCTTTGGAAAACACATCGTGTGTGGACTCGGGAATGGTTGAAAGGACGACAACGGTCGATGGGATTGAGATCCATTGGTAGCTCTCGATGGTGTGTTGTTCCAGGAAGAGGATGGAATAGTGATGGCCATCATTCCAGGGGGTGTCTTCCATCACAGACATAATCATCTCGTCCGTGGGAAAAATGACGTGGCAAGGATCTGAAGATAAATCACCAAGAGAGGGGGTAGAAGGGGTTGTCGATTGAATGGCCTGACAGGCGGATTCGACCGGACTCAAAATCATTTTGTCGTCGTAACAAAGATTGTCACCGGGGTCAGGTACCATCCATGGGTCATGAGACGCAGGGGTTCCATGAATCGAGGTGGAGATCATGTTGATTGAAGCAACAGACGAGTGTGGAACATCAGGTGGTGGAATGGGGAAGGTATCCATTAACGAAGAGTCTTTGAGAAGACCTACATCGATGTTTTCGTAGCTGAGGGGGGTTTTGGCGATGAACGGTATGTTGCCAGTACGCGTATCCGAGTTAAAGAAGGCTAATTGGTCGACGGTGATTACCTTTCCTTGATATGGGAAACGTACAACATGAAAAATAGTTGACACAACTGCGCACATGGAATCGATCCAGCTACGACCAAGCAGAAGATTGTAATCGAGAGGAGCGTCAAAGACTTCCACTTCGACTTGGACCGTTTTTCCTTCTAGCGTGATTGGCAACGAAGGAAGGACACCGTAAGGCTTAAAACTGGAGCCATTGAAGGCTTTGAGTGTGTTATGGGATTCAGTCAAATAGGGAGAGTCGATGGCTTTCCAGCAGGTAAC
>JASDQU010311379.1:2948-13595 GCA_032191745.1 Picea mariana
CATTAACGGTAGAACAATCAGGGGGGTCTGAAAACACTTGTCGACAGTATATCTAAGCGCCAACACCTCAATCGTTCATCTATGCGCTTTCATTAATACTCTAGCACAAAATCATATTTGCTTCAAAAACTTAGGATGAGTTCTTTATGTGGGTCTACCCAGCTTTCCCTTCTTTTTGTCACCATGGGGCTAGGAAACACCACTTCGTGCCAACAATCATGAATTTTATTTTCTTCTCCCTTCCTTCTTTTTCTTTTTCTTTTCTCAATTTATTTACAGAAATAAACTAATACTCAATTATTGTTGCTCTTGTTCATTCATCGACATTTCTTAGATCAATATCGTCATCTAAGGGAAAAAGGAGTCTGAGATTGTCAAAGTAATCAGTTATGTATAATTAATTATGCTTTTAATTGCAAGGTTGATATTTCAGCATTCAGGACTTGCTTGTTACATAAGCGCAAAGTTCCTTTGCTCTACTAAACATAGAAATCCCGAATTTCAAAAAGGTGAAAGGAATGTGGGACCAACACTTCAGGGTTTCAAGGCTTGGAATTCTGTGATTTCAGAAAACCAAACAACACAACAAAGCAACTCCCGAATTCTGAAAAGTGAAAGAAAGTGGGACCAACACTTTGGGGTCTCAGGGTTCGAGATTTCATGATTTCAAAATCCAAACATCAACTCACAACAACTCCCGAATTTCGAAAAGTGAAAAGAAAGTGAGACCAACGCTTTGGGGTTTTGGGGTTTAGGATTTCACGATTTCAAAAGCCAAACATCAACACACAACAACTCTTGAATTTCAAAAAGTGAAAAGAATGTGGGACCAACACTTCGGGGTTTTGGGGTTCGAGATTTCGTGATTTGGCACTTCTTGTTTCGTTTTGTTTGTGCATTCTTACTAAAACAGGAAAGTCTAAATATGAATAGCCAAACTTTGTACAGCCTTGGGCAAAGGAAATTTCCGTAATAAGAAAGGGTGCATCCAAGTTCCTTTACTATTAAAGTAGTTCATATAATAGGTATGTCATTGCAAATTATATAGTAAATATTTTTGTTTCTGTACTCTCTTGTTCCAAATACCTTTATACGGGTTTGGTTAATGAACTGTAAGGGAAACTGGTATAGTAGTCGGTATTCCTACCTCAGCTACATATCTGTTTTCTACACAGTTTGTTTAATGGAAAAGAAAATGTAACATAGTTTTCAAAACTCAGAATGTTATCCCCGACATTATTCATATAGTTAGATTAATGAAATTACAACATAACCTCCACTCCTAATATGCAAATCTCAGCATTGATTTCACTCAGAGAACAAATAAAGAAAGAAACTAGTAGTGAATCTAATTTAGAAGAAATTTCTTCTAGAATTTAACCATGCATAATCCTTTCAACTATCATAAAAAAATAAAAGGCCTAATTCCATCGTTCGTTCAGAAAGGGGTCACTCGAGATTAGATTTACCTTATGTTCTCTGTTAGTCTTTAGGCTTCATGAATTCAACCTGATTTCTCCTACGCATTATTATCTATCAAAATTAGTAGATGCATTACATCCATGATTGAATCACTCACCAAAGAATGGAAATTATTTCATTTAAGATTTAATAAATACATGACATCGGATATCAAATCATTCAAACAGAAAAATGGAAATCATTTCAGTTATGATTTAACAAATACATTGCATCAGATATAAAATCATTCAGACAGAGAAGAAGTAGAGAAAAATATCTGAACCAGATCGCAAGAAGACAAAGGGAACAACCACGTTCCTCCCAACCATAGAATAGGACAGCCAAAGTCCTTGCTCGATTCACACCCTAGCCTGACCATGAATCGATGAGGGAAAACTTGGAATCTCCTCCTCTGCAAATGTATTTCTATTTCAGTAGACTCCTCTTGCCTCACACTCAATCTATAGTGTTCATAACAACAAGAGAACTCAAAATCCTTTTCTTCATTATACTTGGCAGTGTCCTGCCTCCTCGCATATGCTATTTATCAATTTTTGCCCGGGTCTTTTTCCCTCCTTTGGGGATTTTCACAGTTTTTCTAAATCCCTGATTTTCAGGGGCTACCAATGGCCAAATCTCTTATTTTCCACTTGTAATAATCAGCCCAAAGTTAGTTCCAACATGTTCCCCACTCATGGAGTCATGGTTAGTTGATTTTAACATGGTTGTTCCATTTGTCCTCCTGCAATTAATATAAATATTCTATTTTTATACAAGTGTCATAGTCAAATAGTTAGTTGATTCCAAATAGATCTCTGCCCAACAGTCACAATAATTAATTACAAATATCAAATTTGAAATTTGGAATTGCCAAAAATGGAAAAAAAATTCCAAATTTGAATTTACTAAAAACCGAATAAATTTCCAACAAATTTAAATTTCAAAAAAATTATTTTATTTTTGGGGATGTCACACATAACCTGAACTGAATCCTCTTTGTCAAGACATCTCAACAGCATCCTAGAGGGGTCTTTCCAATAGAGCATAATTTCATTAATACAAAACTTGACTTCCTTGAGTTTTAATGCTCTCACCTTTGTTTGATTCATCTCTAGAGGGGTTGCAAGGGTATGCAATAAATGTATTATATTGTTGTACCATTCACAAGAAGACAAATTTTTTGAAACTGGTTGATCATGACTGTACCTTTCAACAAAAATTTCTGATTGTGCATCCTCTGCATTTATGCTGATAAAATTAATGCCCAGTACCTCACAATTCTCCTTGGTAATAAGATTTTCCCAACCCTGACCCTTGATAAATTTAGTTGGATTAGTGTCAATGTCAAACTCGATGAGTTTGGAAATCCACTTGGATATTTTATCATCTATATCTAGTTGAATGAGTACATCTCTAACTGAACTAGATGATACACAAGCTATTACTTTGGCATGTGAAATATAGATCCTAAAAGCCTTAAGAGATTTGATCAAATCATAAGTTTGTTGCAATGGTGTCATTAGATAAAAATGAAAAGATATAAAAATATTTACAATAGTTAAGGTTGATCAAAGTAGGAGCTGACATAAGATATTTCTTGATAGCTTCAAAAGAATCCCTTGTTGCATCATGCCATTTAACTTCTAAATCTTTCCTTAGCATGTTATTGATGTGTTTAATCAATTCTGCAAAATTAGGAATAAATCTCCTAATGAAGTTAATCTTTCCAAGAAATTATTGGATGTATTTATTAGATCTAAGAATTGATATATTCTTAATAGATTATAATCTTGCAGGGTCATTCTTTACTCCTTCAACAATCACTATGTGTCCCAGAAGCTTACCTTCTTTTAATGCAAACTGAGACTTCTTTGGATTTAATGAAATCTCATACCTTCTGCACTTCAAGAATGTGTTCCTCAAATGTTGCAAGTTCTCTTTATCGATGTGAGAAAACACTATTATATCATCCAAACATATCAAAACAAATTATCCTTCTCAACTACAAAGGAAATTTCCATGGCCCTTTGAAAGGTGGCCCCAACATTCATAAGCCCAAAGGGCATCTTGCCATACATAAAATTACCCCAAGGAGTTGTGAAGGCAATATTTTCTCTATCATCTGGGTGTACTGAGATATAGTTATAGCCTGAGAACCCATCAATAAAATACATGACACTAGCTCCAAACACTCTTTGCAAGATATGTTCCATCTTAGAGAAATTGTTCAAGTTCTTGAAGTTAACACACAACCTAATCTCCCCATTATTTTTCCTAACGGGAACTAGATTAGCAACTCACTCAGAATATCTTAGTGGAATGATAATTTGAGCATTCAATAATTTTTTAATTTCTTTTTCCATTATGGGTAAAAGAAGAGGGCTGATAGATCTCATTTTTTTCTTGAATGGAGTGGCTTATTTATTTAGAGGGATTTCATGCTCAATCACTTGAGTGTCATGGGTCTTTAAATCACTGTACTCCCATGAAAAAATGTCAGAAAATCTTCTCATCAAGCTACCATATTCATCTCTCTACTCTGCAGTCAACTGTGTGGACAAATTTGTAGTTTTTTGGCACTTATCATCTCCTAAATTGTACTGAAAAATAACAGTTTCTTCCTCCTTATTATTAGGTTTCAAGGGCACATAATTCTGGTCAAAAAACTTCTCAAGTGGTACTAATCCTCTAGGGATTTGATTATTGGGAAGTTGAATGCTATCCTGTCATCCAATTTTGTTTTTTAACTTAGGATTTTTAATTTTTTCAACATTTTCATTTTTGTAATCTATATGGAGGGATGAAAACTCATCTATAACTTCCAAAAATATGATCAATTCCTCATCATCATCAAACACCTTCCAAATTTTTACATTATCTAGCAAGGATGGTTTGTATTTCACTTGGATTTCATAATTTAGCTTTGCTGGCATAGGTGGATTGAAAGTACTAGATGAAACAACTAATGAATCAACAAGTTGATTCATGGCTCTAGGAATGTATGAAATATTGAATGCTAGAAAGGAATTAATGAGATTACATACCTCATCTCTATATGGTTTTAGCCTAACATGTTTTTCTTTGAAAGTGTTTTTGATTTGTTGGATTATCAAATCAGCATCCCCAAATACTTTCAACCCCTGAATATTCATATCCTTAGCAGCGTTCAAGCCCAAGACCGAGGCTTCATACTCTGCTATGTTATTTTTCACATTGAAATCCAATTTGAAGGACAAATGAATTGTTTCTTTAGAATGTGAGATAAAGACAACACCTTTTGCTGTAGACTCTTTTGAACAAGCACCCTCAAAAAACATGCTCCATATAGAAGTGCTTTCCACTTCTGAAGATTGGCAAATAGGCTTTCTGAGCTACAATGATGATGACAGGGAATCATCAATCTGAAGTATACAAGACCCCAAACCTATGTCAACTAAGTATATGAGATGATTAGTAGGCTCCTTCTCATCACTAATAATATAGGATAATTTGGATTCCCTATACAATCTCCTTTGTTCTCCTCCAAAAACTGGGACAGTTGCATAAGAAAGGCCATTTTGTAAGGTTCACCCTAGCCTCTTTATCCAAGATCTAGACAAAAGAATACAAACATTGGGTGGCACATCAGCTACCATAATGCCCATTACCATTCTTCTCTTGGGTATCTGAGATAAAGAAATGGCTAAATCTTTTATCAAACCAAGACACTTATCCTTCCTAGATTCAAATGAAAATAAATCATGATAAGACTTGGTAATCTCTAAACCCAACTCATCTATAACTGCTTTTGGCATGAGGTTATGACAGGCTCATGTATATAGAAGGAATTTATGTAGAATTTTATCATGGATGTTTGAGGAAACATAGAAAGGTGGAGAGGTTTCCTCATGGTCTTCAACAATTCGACTAAGGAAAATAGTAGGCTTGTCATCTTGGAGGTTTACAATATCAGCAGCAGTTGGCATGGGTTTAGGCTCAAGGGTTTTGAGGATGGTTTGTTTGAAGGTGTCATTCTTCATTAATTCCATGAGTGCTATGGGGATTTTAACCTTTTGAATTTCTGATTCAAAGCTAAATGAGAAAGGGGTTTTGTCAGGGTTTCTTACCTCTTGCACAGGAGCTTTAAGAAGTACTTGATTTTTGGGTTGAGATTGATCTTTGCTTGGTTGTTGTTTTGCAGGGGAAAAAACTTTCTTGGGAGGATCTTTTTCATCTTCCTTACCATTACGCTTTTTAGATATTAGATGATATAAATTATGATCATCCATTTGACAAATAGATCACTCATTTGAATCTTGATTAGCTTGCTGACTAATCAAAGCTTCTTCATAGGAAGCCTGTGTCAAGAAAGAAGCATCACCTTTGTCTCCAAAACAATGAATCTCATCATCTTTTTCAGGCTGATCCTCCTCCATTACTATGTTCTGAAAAGGGGATCTGATATTCTGATCTTCATTTTCATTTCTATTCCTTTGTAAAATTTGATGTTGCTCATTATTTATTCTATATTGATTTGGATTTTGAGGAATGAAAGAATTAAGCTCTCTACCTTTTGTAGGTTGTTTTTTCTCAAACTTCATATTGGACAATTCTAAAGTCAAAGATTCAATCATCTTAGCCATATTTTCAATGTTAGGGTCAATACTTGATGATGAGGATTCTCCCTTTTGTTTTCTCCTCTCTCCTCTTCCTTTCAACTTTTCTGCAGCAAGGATATTAGATTATACTTCAAGTGTTGCATACTTCATATCAACCAATGTAACAGACCTCCTTTCTCTTAACAAAAAAAAAAAATCATCATCAAAAGAATTATCATATGTGATCTTTGCAGAAGTGGCAGTAGGCTTGATTTCATCTGGGATCTTACTATACATTCTACTGAATTTCTTGGTGAAGTTTGACACTAATTGACCACTTTCCCTTCTCAAGTTCCCAAACTCTGTAATGTAGTACAAAAAATATTTCTTATCCCCCCATTGTTTTAATAAAGGATCATCAAAAACTTCAATTCATGATATAGATCTCGGGGTTAATTCTCTAAACCACCTCTCGGCCTCTCAATCTAAGCTTTGCACAAATAATCGCATCCATACATCTTCATATGTGATATTTAAGTTATCATCATAACTATAAAACAATTCAATATGTTCTATAGTTGTGACCTCTTCTACCCTAAAACGTTTGGCATATACTTTTGATAGTCTCCAGTAGGCATTGCATTTCAGGATTGGGAAACACTAATGGGCCATATCTAGAAGTTATAATTATTTCCATCTTAGTGAGATTTTGAGGTGTTGTTGCCATGATAATAGTAGATGTAGATGCACTAGAAGTTTGGACCACTAGAGATTGAGATGAGGATGATATTGAGGATGAAGGTGGATTAATGAGAGGAGAAGGCATTTTTGGACCTGAAATGGAACAGGGGAAATAAGAACTCTGTAAAATTCATACAATAACTTGTCAAGGTTTTCTTCTCCTTTTACAGACAATTCATGTAAGAATAGCTCAACTGCAGGAATATTTGTACAAATGTAGGCTAAATTTGGTTCAGTTTTAGATTGAGAAGATTCTACAAAGGATGATCAAATATCTTCTACAAAAAGTGGTGAACTATCTTCTTGAGTTAGATCAGAGGATCCCTGAACTTATAAAAATATCTTTTCACTATCAATCTCTGAACTTATAGCTTCAACAATTGTTGGTTTTACTAATGTATTTTCTGGAAATGACACAGAGGGATTTCTGGATATACCTGAACTTGAGTATCCTTTCTGTAATGCATTTACCTCTTTGATGATCCTCTCAGGATTAGATACTGTATCAGTTAGTGGATGTTCAGGATTTTCTTGAGTATGTGCCTTCTTAGGAGCCACAATTTACCAATGGAGTCACTAGATAGAAGATTACAACCAAACTAATGATGCCCAACCTTTGTCTATCATCCAAATTGGGACTATGTAGTCTCCCATGGAAGCTCGATTCACACTCCTTTCCCCAACAATGACACTGATTTGTTATCACTCCAAGAGTCACTCAAGGTTGTAGGTTGAGTAAGCTTGGTAACTTAATCAAAATGATTAAAGATGTATTTTAAAGTTGGATCAAAGATGAACAAATCACACTCATTCCTTCACACAACACAAGTCTATTTGAACATATTGAGACAGAATAAGCCCTTCAAGAGGTATTGATCAGATGTTTTATATAATTCAAGTGGATGGAGAATGCTAACTATACCAAAAACATTGCATATATTCACAACACATGTAAAATGTCAGATATAACTAGCTGAGGGCTTGTGATCCTTTGTTTATCAATGCAAAGATAATATGACAATCATAAATAATTAAATAATCAAATAAGTGAAAATGAAATTCAAATCACGAGTAGAGAATAAGAAAGAGAGACATGGATCTAAACAATATCAATGAAAGAGACTCATCATTCTAGAATATATATCAATTTTTTACATCAAAAGAGTACAAGAGAGTCTTCAATCTCAAACCCTTCACAAAGATGCCTCAATGGGCTTAAATAAGATTTACAAACTTTGACTAAGATCCTCAAGAAATGGATCTGAAAGACACCTATCAAATCAAATCTAAAATGATGCACAGTGATAGGATGAGATCCTATTCTGAAGGGATAGGTATCCCATTCAAATTCCCAAAACTTAGCTCCTCTTGAGCTACCTCATGGTTGTAGAAAATGTTTACTGCATCTTAGCTGACACATGGAGTCATGATTCATCCTTTGACCACTGAAAATTGGGTCAACCCTTGACCAAACTGTTACACGTAGAAGGCTAGCGAGTTGGTAGTGCACTACATGGAGAAAACATAGTCTGTGCTACAAACTCATGTAGGTACCTGTTTTGTCTTAAATCTTCAAAATTAATTGAAAAATGATATTGGAAATGGACAACCTGTCTCAACAAAACACATATCACGGCCAATCACTAATCCTATTGAGACTACTCAGACTTCATCTCAATAACCACACCATACATGTCTCTTTTAAGGTAGTTTACATGATTTCATTAATCTTCAAAACATTAACTCATCATTTGTCCGCAGCCACATAGAACCTTAAAACATATTTGAATCAATAATCATGCTTGGGAGAACTAGAAGAAGTAATGTCTTTCAAGAAGATAGAAAAATTCTTCTTACTAAGCATATTCTTGGCCAAATATAAGTGTTTTGATAGCTTTCTATTTTCTTCTCTTAGACTGAGGTTTTGTTTGTATATATTGAGCAATTGCTTCCTCTGAATCATATTTCTCCTGATGTTCTTCCTCATTTGGTTACATTCCCCCACCAGTTCATCTATTTGGCTTGACAGTTGTCTACCAAGTGTGAGATTCTCGTGATGTAACCTATGATTATTGTCGTGAACTTCCTTAAGCTACCTCTCTACATATTTGAACAATTTAGCCAAATTCTCTCTAGGTCCTTGCTCTATCTCTGGGGCTAATTCTGGTGGAGATTCACTCAACTGAACTATGGCTTCCAATGCTTCCTTTTCAAGAGGGGATACTTTTAATCTTGATAACCTAGCTCTAGGTTTTACTACATCACCGCTTGGAAGAGACTCCTCTGATAAAACATGATTCCTCCTTAATGACATTATGAGAGCTAGTGCATCAACTCTTTCTTGGATAGTTGGAGGATTATCTTCAATTTTCATAGGGGGAAGCTCCATAAGATGCTCTATTTGATCTTCAACAACAACATCTTGAGCCTTTCCTTTCCTCTTATCTCTTTTGTAGACTTGGAAAAGTAAGGGACTTTGAGGAATAAGGTCTTGAGGAGACTGAGTTGTATCATATGCAGAGGGAACAATAGAAGAAGAAGGTTGAGCTATTTCAAGTATAGGAGCAGAGGGGGCATAATTGTATCCTACTTCAAATGAGTAATAAGAGGGGTCAACTAACTTTGGTATCTCAGATGATGGGATAGAGGAGGTAATAGGAGGTGTTGTAGTCTTCTTCTTAGGGGTTTTGAGTTTTGAAGGAGAAGGAGGCAAATCAATTTGATAATTTGATACAAATAAGAAAGTGGGCCAATCCTTCCCTTCCCTTTTCAACTGTTCAAGGACTATGAGATTTATTAAGGCATGGTGGAAAATAGACTTTTAAATCTTATCAAGTTTTCTTTGTGAAAATGAAATCATCCTTTGCAATCTCATGAAAAGGAAGTAGGGTAAGTCTATCTCTTTCTTACTAGTGAAATGGAGAAGAAGCTTGAAATGGTATTGCAGAACCCAGATGTATCTTCCGTCACATGTGAAAAAACTTTGAATGATGAAGAGTTTCTTTTCATATTCCTATATTAGCCACTTTCTTGGCACACCGTTCACTAAATCATCTCATCTATGCTCAGGTCTGAGCATATCCTGACATGACTCTTCTTTTTCAATTCTCTTTGTTTTGAACCATTGTTCCCTTGTTCTAGGGATCTATTTTAATTCTGCAATCAGATCCACTATCACATGAATTTCCAAGGGACCAACCTTTGTCTTCCTACTCTTTTATTTCTTCACAAAATCCCTAGAAACATCCAGGTGATTCCCTTCAAGTTTATTACAGAATCTTCAACACCCTATGCGCTTGAATGAGTTAACATGGTTGGATTTTTTCTCGATCAGAGTAGTCTCAGTGGGAGTGAATCTGAATAGAGAGCCTGACCTCTTCATGGGAATAGGATCCTTTCTTGGATCCATCATTGTATAGACACCTGTTATAAACAATTTTTCACTGATATGATTAGAAGCAACTCAAAAGATAACAATTGGGATTTCAAACCTTGATAAATCCTTTGATGGTGAGATGAAACAATTGTTGAAGGAAAATATTCCTACGGACAGGTAGATCTCCTCAAAGAGATAGAATCTTAACTCTAAGACAGAAAGTGCTTATCATGGTCATTGTCTTCCTTTTAGGTCTACACAAACTAATGCATGAAGAGGAAGGAGGAAAGACGTACCTTTTATCGGTGTTTGTCCCTGCATGCTCCGAGTTGAACTCCAATCTTGATCTCCTTGATAAGCCTTGTAGAAAAACAAAGTACAACCACTCCCTATTCCATTGAGATTAGTTCGAAGCAGAATTATCTAGTTAGAGAAAAATTCATGTAACGTCAAACACAAATTAGAAAGAAACATGCCAAGCATATTACATTA
>JASDQU010311380.1:2234-13530 GCA_032191745.1 Picea mariana
AAGGTGAGGATATTCGAAGCATCATACTCAAGGAAGCCCATAGAGCTTTTTATTGTGCACATCTGGGTGTGAAGAAAATGTACACAGACATGATGAAGCTTTTCTTTTGGGTAGGCATGAAGCGTGATGTAGTCCATTTCGTTGCCAAGTTCCTAGAATGTCAAAAAGTGAAGGTTGACCACCACCACGCGACAGGTCTCCTACAACCGCATGATGTTCCTATGTCCAAATGGGAAGTCATTTCTATGGATTTTGTTGTGGGATTGTTGCTCACATGACATAGTCACAATGCCATTCTTGTGATAGTTGATAAGCTGACCAAGAGTGCTCATTTTATTCTGGTTAGAGACACTTATGGTGTCATTGATGTGGCACGCGTGTTTATAAGTGAGGTCATCCGTTTGCACGGGTTACCCAAGAAGATCATTTCATATAGGGACTCTCGATTTACATCTAGGTTTTGGACAAGTTTGCAGTCAGTGTTGGGGACTCAGTTGAACTTAAGCACAACTTATCATTCTGAAACAAATGGGAAAACTGAGAGAGTAAATCAGGTTATGGAGGACATGCTTAGAATTTATGTTATGGATAATCAAACCAATTGGGATAAGTACCTACCTCTGGTAGAGTTTGCCTACAATAACAATTTTCATAGCTCCATTGGAATGCCACCATACGAAGCCTTGTATGGAAGGCCATGTAAGACATCGTTGAGTTGGGAAAGGTTAGAAGACCGAGTGACAATTGGGCCAGAATTGATTCAAGAGATGGAGGAATAGGTGATTTAGATTAGGCATCGACTAAAGGAAGCACATGATAGACAAAACATTTATGTTGATGCACATAGGGCTAACCAAAGTTATAAAGTGGGAGATCAAGTTTTCATTCATATCATGCCTAATAAGAGTACCATTCGGTTCGGGAAGGGGACAAAGTTGTCGCCTCGATTTATAGGATCGTTTAAAATCTAAGAGAGAATTGGACCCATTTCCTATCGTCTCGTACTGCCACCCCACTTGCATAAAACTCATAACATTTTTCATGTATTTGTTCTACGTCATTATGTTGTTGACGAATCTCGTAAACTGAATTGGAAGGAATTGTAGGTATCAGACGCGGGAACCCTCATGGTTGAACTGTTACGCATATTGGACCGTAGGGTCTGACAGCTAAGGAATCATCTCGTAGACCAAGTTAAGGTCTAGTGGGACAAGTATAGCCCAAGATCTGCTGCTTGGGAGGATGCAGAGACCTTACGAAGAGATCATCCCTCACTTTTTTGACCACCTCGGGAATATGTTTTCCCGAAGGTTGGGTGTATGTAATGCCACCTTTTGACTTAGATAACTAGAATTACCTAAGGCCTAATTACACTTATTTTATATTCACTGTGAAACTATTAATGATAGACTTGAACTTTTAAGACGTTTGAACCTATGTTAATGTCAACTCTATGAATGTTTAACGTTATTTGAATTATGATGGATATTTTTCAATCTATTCCTAACTTGAAAATTTTGACATTTAAAGTTGTTGGTACGTGGATACCGAATTGAGATTATGGTTAAATGCATTTACATGATGATAATGCATAGATATGTATTGAGTTTGTGTTATAGACTAATATGTAGGTCAATGGGCTATGAAATAGCCAAAGGATAATGATAATAAAAGGTTGATATCGTGAACACTGGACGATAAACAATATGGTATGAATCTTTGYATGTGAAATTATGTTGGTTCGAATGCATTGCTATGATATGTGGACCAGTGCAGGTTTTTCAGGTGGCGAGACTGCCTAAAATTGAATATACGATGACAAAATTCCCAGCAGCAYAGTGCCACTGTATGTTCCATGGTAGGGTGTGGACCCTAGTCCTATTAGAAGGGGTGGAGGCATTTCCCACTGTGTATCCTCTGAAACCTAAAGTCATGGGAGGATGGTGTTATCTCACGCTCCCCTAGACATGTGATGATGACTATCAGTTTCCTGCTAGGGAAACCTAGTCAAGAGAGTTGACACTTCTGCTTACGGGTTCTATTTGGAGTTAGGTCAATATAGTTGACGCTCCAAGATAATCCAACAAAGGTCGAAGGATAGGGATGGAAGATGGAAGTAAGTTAGGGAGGAAGGATGAATAGAAGTAGTTGAGAGTGTGTGAGGATTTCACCTTATAGAAGAATTTCTTGATTTCCTCTTTTTGAAAATCAAATATATGTATATATGTATATTTATATTTACAAACTACAATTATCTAAGTGAATGTTGCTTGTGCTAAATTATTGTAATTGAGGAATTTCATGAACATTTTAAATAATTTACTATCTTTTATGAAATGAATGGTTTTGTTGATTGGATTGTACGCATACAAGAATTAATTTAGGTGTGATAATTATTTTCATTAGTACATGTACGAGTCTTGTATGTGCTAGCTACACATGTATTCCTTGCACATGTACACTAGTATGTATAAGTATTTTAAATTGATGATGTTGATTATTTGTTGTGGATGTATGAATCATGTGTCGTTACCCTTGTATTGTAAATTACTCTAACTTCGGGATGAATTTTCTGTTAATATTATGGTAGCTGCGGGAGGTATTTACCCCCACATGTGAATCTAATGAGAATAGAAGACTCCAGGAAGCAAGAGAAACCCTAATGAGTTGGCTAAGAACCCTAAAAGCCTTGTCGGCTCAAGAAGATAATTTATATTAGGCTATTAGCCTCCAAGAGAAGAAGTCGGCCAGAATTAATAATAATATACTGAACAGACACATACCCAGAAGGAGAAGTCGGCCCCAGCAAACTGGAAAGATTACTATAAATACAGGGCGCCAGTTCTCATTTGTAGCATCTCAGCAGTTGCAGACAGAGCCAGTTCTACGCAGCAGTTTCCCAGTTGGTGTGCACTGCAGTTGTAGTCTGGTGCGCAGGTTTGGAGGAGGGTTGCAGGTGCAGCTACAGCAGCAGCTAGTTTCAGTTTTGGCTTGGATATCTCTTGGCTAAGGTTTGGGACTATCTGATCAGTCTTTTGTGTTGCGCTATCCTTGGGGAGAGATGCGCTGCTCTTTGTTTGGCTATCTAGCCTATGGTTTGCTTCCGGAAGAATTCTCAGTCAAGGTTAAGGTGCTCGGAGGGAGGCTTCAGCCTGTGGTTGGGTGACGAGGGTATCGTCAATGGTAAAACGAGCACACCATCTTCTATGTTCTAATAATTTCTTGAAGGGTGGGTGTATGTAACAAACCAAATTGATTAATTTTATCATAGTTTTTAATTTAAATTTAATTAATTATTAAAATATATTAAATGAGTCTTTTATTATTTTATTATTAAAAGGTGGGCGAAGTAATTAATGGAGGGATAAGGCTGTTGGGAAATTAATGGTGGGATAAAGATGTTGGGGAATTAATGGGGGGATAGGGTTGTTGGGGAATTAATGAGGGGGATTTGAGAGAGGAGGATAAGGAAGAAGGGGAGGACTTGGAAGGAGGATCTCATTCTTTGTTTTAGTATTTAGGAAAGATAGAGGAGGAGGAGGAATTTGGAAGAATTGTTTTGGAAACTCTCAGAGGGCACTGTTGTTGCTGGGAATTTTGGGCTTGGGGGTCAAGAAACTGCAAGGATTCCTGGAGCTAGGGAATTAGAGAGGTTGTTCCTAGTTGGATGGGAGGTTAATGTTCAGTTTGGACAGTTGGGAAGGATCATCAACAACCAGGAAAGGGGCTAAATCAACTAAGCTACAGGTTGAGGTAGATACTTTATGCATTTTACTAGTGATCTGTTGTCATTATATTGTTGTTGATTATTATGTTGTTAGTATGATGTTGTTATTATGTTGTTTTTATTATGATGTTAGTATGTTGCTATGTTGTTAGTATGCTATTATTATTAGCTTGTTATTGATTATCATACCGTTGTCGATTATTATGCGGGTAGAAAGRAAATTCTAAACTAAGTTGCAACAATTAAAGTAGTAGCTTCGAAAGTATTTATTTATATGAGGCTCTGTAATGTAGGCCTTACAATCCTGCTGGAGGAGAAACATCACACATCTGTCTCAACGAGGGTGGGCATTCTGCATCACACCAAGATTGTCTCTGAAGTACTCATACGTCACTCTAGACAAAGGCTTGGTGAGAATGTATGTTATCTTCTCATCTGTGGATATGTACCATAGCACCACACCTCCTCTATGCACCATGTCTTGGATGTAATGGTATTTGATCTCTACATGCTTCAACTTGTCATGAAAGACAAGATTCTTTGAAATCTTTACGCAACTTTGATTATCACAATGTATCAAAGTTGGCTTCAAATCTAGATCAAATAACCCTGCAAGCAACTTTTAAAGCCACACTGCTTCATGGCTTGCAATACTAGCTGAAATATACTCTTCCTTTGTTGTATTGAGTGTCACTAAAGTATGTTTTTTGCTCAACCATGAGATCATACCTGATCCCAAACTGAAGCAACATCCTGATGTGTTTTTCCAGTCCACTTCACTCCCCGCCTAGTCAAAGTCTATATAACCATGCAACTTCAATTCTCCATCCAAGACATATCTAATACCATATATAATTGTACCATGCAAGTACATCAACACATATTTTTCTTCTATCCAGTGTACATGTCTAGGCTCAACCATGCACTGACTCAAAGTGTTCACCAAAAAACATATGTTTGGTCTAGTATTAACCAGATACATCAAGTATTCGATCAGTTGTCTATACATCATGGGATCTACCAAATATGAAGATTAATCATTCAAGAGATTCAGATTTTTAACCATAGCTGTGGCCATGGACTTGCAATCCATCATCCTGAATTTTTGTAGGGTCTCAACGGTAAATTTTCCTTGGATAATGAAAATATCGTGTGGCCTCTGCCACACCTCCAATCTCAAGAAATAGTGCATCATACCCAGATCCTTCATTTTGAGCTTTGAAGTGAGCTCCCTCTTACACCCAACTATGAGATTCTCATCCCCTATAAGAAACATGTCGTCCACATATAGGACCAAAATCAATGGGAAACCATATTCAACCTTGTAGTAAAGTTTGGGATCTGCATCACTCTTGGTAAACCCCAAGCTTATCAGGTAACTATATATTCTGGCATACCATGCCCTGAGTGCCTGCTTAAGTATGTACAAATCCTTCTCCAATTTGCAAACATGGGACTCCTTCCCATGGATCACAAAACCTCGTGGCTACTCTATGTACACTTCTTCTTTAATTACACCATTCAATAAATAAGTCTACGAGTTTCATCGATGATGCATTATACATCATCCATAATTTTCCCATTTTCGTGGTTTTCTCATTTTCGTGGTTTTCTCGTTTCAAATTTGTAAGTGGGAACTCAACCAGAGTTCAGTGCGGCCCAACCTTGTGACAACTGTGTGTAATCATAGTTGTAAAGTATATTGTATTGTTGAACCCTATATTTATGACTTAAACCTTAGAAATATTTTATTTTATAAATTGTATCCTCACAACCGAGATCAATAAAACCGTAGTCAATGGCCTAGTAAATTTCTTAATTAGTTATTTCAGAATAAAACCCCAAGTATATTGATCCAATTGCATCAAATTATATTCATGTCAAGTACTTATGAATAATTTTTATTTCTTAGCTAGACCAGTGCGAATCCTTGTGACAAACTCATTGGAACAAGTGCCATTCGACTAAGTAAACCATAAAGAGATCAATTCATAAATTTTGTTGGTGTTGGAATTAACTTTGAAATTATATATAAAAGAAATTTTATAGGCTCAACATCATTTATTTATAATACATTTTAAATCCAATTATATCATGCAGGTGTTTTAAAATTCTATGTATTAAGATAATTGTTGAGGGAATTTAGACTATAAATTGCATTGGCTAATTTATAATTTTCATTTGGATAAATGTTTACAAGTAGATTTAAAGGGTCCTTAAAATTCGATAAACCTAGATTATGTTAAGATTGTTTTTTTGGATAAGACTATGTGCAAGTTTTTTGAAACGTTGGACGTTTCAAAATCTTGCACATAGTCTTATCCAAAACAAAATCTTAATATTATGACAAACTGTGGAAACCTGCATTCTCAAAAACCTACATTACATACAAATTATCTTGAAATAGTTTTACACTATTGATGAAACAATGCCCACTCGAAAAAACACCAAAAGTTGACTATATCAAATATAATACTTATATTAGTGAAAAATGAATATAGTTATGTTTTATATCTCCTACTTATGGTGTACTACTCAAGTTGGCCTTGTTTCAAGATCATGTACAATTTATAATTTATACATTATGCAAAGTACATCCACAAAACTCCAAGTCATAAATAGCCCGAGAAAAATACATGTACATCTCAATTGGGTAACCCCTAATATTCTAATTTTTAATTTGTGAAATTTGGAAGAGATGGCTTAGGTACACCTTAGTATTCTAGTTTTTAATTTGTAAAATTTGGAAGAGGTGAAATTGGGATAAGGTCATAAGAGAGAAAGGGTAGGGGTATTAATTACTATAAAAAAATACATAACAAACCTTGTTAGTGATGGCATGGGTGATAAAACAAATTCAACAAGAACTTTACAAGTTGAATCAATGGAACCTTGGAACCTTTATGCTTAACAACCCTACATTTTAGAGGGGTTGAACCATGCTTAAGGTTTGGAGAACAAGGTTTGATAACATTGGACAAAATGGATTGAAGGTGAAATATCAATATCAAGATTTAGGTCTTATTATGTGGACAATTTCTTGGTATACATGTATAGAAAAACCAAGCTCATCCAATAATATTTTGTAAAAATTACATGCAACATTCATAACTAAATCTTGAACTAAAACTCACAATAGAAAAAAATAAAATCTACATGTAACAAATGGAATAAGGAATAGGATAAAAAAGGAGATTGAAGGATTGAAAGCTACTAGAGTGTAACCATCATCACCATTGCCTAAAATATATCATACAAGAACTTGAAATATCTAACCAATTTCCCATATTATTTTGTATACCACTTTGTCCCTTCGATGTGGTCATATGAATACTCATTGTAACCATGATTGTATCCACTCTAGTAATCAAGTTTTAGTTGGCATTGGATGTTCACATCTTCAAGCTGATGTTTTTGAATAGACAATCTATAATGACTATGTGCTTTGATAGAGATTAAACTATGGCTTCTGAATGATGTTGTCCAATTTATAAGGCAACATTTGATTAAGGATTTCCTTATATATATAAAACCATCATGATATCTTATGTTATATGTACTTATTAATTGAATGGGTAATGTTGTAGATATTTTATTTAATAGTTAAACTGTTTTGTTTTAAAAAATCTATAACTCATCCAATGAACATAGTTCATACTTGCGCACGTGCACACATGCACGCACGTGCATCCATTCAGAGGTAAGTCTATCTCCATAAAATTTTTGAAGATTGGAGTGAATCTCACCTTGCATCTTGGTACCTTATTTAGAGTTGTTAAAATAAATTCTTTATTACCCAACAACCTTGTGTACTCTTCTTTCCACATGGTACATGTGGTGTGCAAAAGAAGACAATGCCCCTCTCATTTCTCTTGGTTCATCATTCTTGTATCCTTAATTACCTAATTATATCCACTCTCCTCCCATACATTTCCTATGTAACAAAATCCCCTTCTCTTAAAATTCTCCCTTATTAATCGCCTCTTTACTCAAGCCACATGTCTCTCACAAAACATATTACATGTGTGAAAAGGTTTAAGCATTCTCTTTCATCCTTTTTATTTAATTATATTAATGATGTTGATTATGTTAACCATACTCTGTACGACTAATAAGGTTTATCATATAATAAAAGGAATCATGGTACAATTATTGTTTAGAATACCATTTCAAGGAAAGATCATTAGAGTTTTCATAAGCAATGAGGTCTTGAGAAGTGGCCATGTTATGATGCTAGGTAACTTTATACATTTAGTCCGAGTTGAAAGGAAATGGTTCCCATGCTCAATCTCCTCTATATCACAAATTATATAATTTTTCTCATCCCAAGACATTTTTAGGTTATCCCAGTGACTAGTGTCACCATGTGTGTCGTGAGAATTTACCTTAATAGTGGTGTAATATCCCCAGTTCTAATCCCCACAATTATAATATAGTTGTGCAAATATTAATTAGTTTGGTGAGTCAATATGGTTGAGTGAGATAGCCCATATTGATTAATATGGCCAAGGGACGAATTATGTATTTTGTACATTAAAATAATTAATAAATAATAATCGCTAGTTGTGGTACAAGAAGAACTGTAACGACAGGGGGGGATAAAGAAGGATCCAAGTGGTTACCCATTTGTATTAATTTACCCAATTCATATTAATGTTTATCCACCTTTGAAATATCAAAGAGATATTAAAGTAATGTAAAAGTGGTAGGTGGGAAAGGTCAAATCACACAATTTATGACAACATGGGATGAGTACAACCACTTTCTGGGAAACATGTGAGTCACGCTTGCATGAGAAGAAAAGGAAATTTGAGTGCCTTTTTGGGTCATATTTTCATGTTGGGTTTGGAGAGAATGAAGGGGACTGAGTGCTGGAAAAAGAACACCAACCATGTTATGCTTAAGGAAAACCATTGTTGGGTTGGTTTTTATGTTGAAAATGAGGTTGTAGGCTTATTATGAAGGTTGCATGTTTGTAAGTGACTTTTCCTATTGAGGTATTGGGTCAAGATCCTTGAGAAGGATACTATGAGCACTCTTGGAGAAACTATTTGTAACAATACCTTGCCTTCCATATAGTGTCTTCTAAGGTCTTTGGCTCGTCAAACTCAATCTTGTTCCGGTAGGTCTAAGGTAACCCACTGATAAATCGTTGGAATTTYACCTTTTCCTCTTTTATGTAGGATACATGCCTCARCAGCTCAAGGAATTTATTGATATATTCGTCTATGTTGAGTTGTCCTAGCTTTAGTTCATAGAACTCCTTAGTCTTCCCGTCGAGGTATTTCTCTGATAGATACTTCTTCTTGAAGTGTTTYTCAAACCATTTCCATGATAAGTCCTTTTCATGGATTCCTTTCACATTCTTAAGATCTTCCCACCAAATGGAAGCCTTTCCATTCAGGTTGAATATGGCTATTCAAGCCTTCAAATTTTTAGAATAGTTGTGAACTCTGAAGTACTTATTTAAACCAAGCAGCCAAGCTTCTGCCTCTTCCCCTTTCTCAATATGTCCATTGAAAGAGGGTGGTTTGGMTTTCTTGAACTCTTTAGGGTCATGAATTTTGGAATGCTTTCGCTTCTTTCCTTTTTTCTGAGAATGTGAGCTMGTTTTGCTACTAGCAKATCACTCGGAGTTGTTCGTTCCCTTTCCAGACGAATCTCTCGATGAGTGTCCCCTGCCTCTAGGTTGGGCCTTCCTCAAGGTGATTCTCCCTATGTGGCTACTCATGGGACCACATTTTCGTATTTCAAGTGGACTTTGACTTCTCTCTATATGTTGTCGGTCCACATGACTGGTTGTAGGTCGCTGCTACAACTGTCTCTATATATTGGATAGGCTCGGCAGCAAGACTGCATTGATTTATGTTTGTTTTTCTTGCTCCTTATCAATCTCTCATTGTCATCCTTGCAACTCTGTAATTTGGCCATAAGGCTTCTTATAGTTTCATCTAGATCCATAGGGGTCTCCTCTGCTCTCCTCTCATCAGACTCTTCGTCTCTATTGTGGGAGCCATACCCCACTTCATGGTGCATCACCATTCTTTATGCTTGGAGTTTCCCATGATTTACTGACTGTTTAAGTGCTGAAAAAACACTCATTGTTATTTAACAGTATATTAGTTCATGAACAACACACGGTTCATATTTCTTAAATACACACACAGTAGAAAGTTTTCATTCTTTTCTTCAGTAAAATTTTAACCAGACTCTTTAGGAAAGAGGTAAAGTAGGGTGTCACCCTTAAAATCACTTTAAATATGGTTTTTACACAACTCGTCCATGAGCCCAAGCATGCCAAGTGTTGTAACCATGCTTTGATACCAATTTATAATACACCCGACCTCTTTGTAACTTTCCTAGGGATGGAGCATAAACATTTCTCTCTCCTTAATGTCTTCGATCCTCTGTCCAAGGCCTTTATCCTCCTCTACTCACCCACAACATTCTAACAACTGATACCAGGCTCAAAACCAAGCTTTGGAGTACAAACTATGGCTTCCCAAAGTTCTTCAAAAATTCATTGGTTGAGGGCCACGTGCCACCCATGTGGACCCACCTAACACACGTTGTTTCTAAGTTCCTTCCTCCACGATGGAAGACCATACACCATTCGATCCCATGACTAGACTTAATTTTTTTCTCATATATATTTGTTGTGGAAGAATTCGGCGCTTCATGCCTCTTTACTATCTACGCACGAGACCACCCGAAGTTTCAAACTTTCGAAGTCCCGTGAATTTTCCACATGGCTTCGACCTTTGGGCCTTACAGTCTCTCTATCATATTATATCCCACACTCTATGGAGTCTTGAAGTCCTATAATCCGGTCACTTCACCAACCCTTATTGGCTAAGGCGGGCACGTACCATGAGTTGACGCGTGGAAGGCCAAGGGAGAAACATGCCCTCATCAGGGTGACACATGTCGTGTTCCAGTAGGTATATAGGGTGGGTGGTATGCACGAGTCCATGTGACATGTGGAATTTCAGTCGCGGGTTCATGTCACCCTAAGTGACATCACTGCGCCATGTCACTCTTGACTGATAGCCTTCTACATCCCTCAAATTCCACAATCGAGGTCCAGACACATAGAACCATAGGTCTATGTCTCTCATCACTTCAGTGATTTTTGAAGCACCAAGTTTCAGATCCTTTGGAGTAGCTCTTCCCTGGATTTAATGATATACTGACACGTGTCTCGGTTAATGGGCGATTAAGATCTCCTCTAGCTCCCCATGACTTTGGGAATCTTCATCCTTTTTCACATGTTTCCTTCTTATATGTTAAACCTCTGGAGTGTGGGATCTGGTACCACATGTCATTTATGATGGATGGTTGAGGAGGGACCTGAAGGATCCTTAGATCCACGGTCCACATTACTTCGTGACTCTGGTCTTCGGTGGGTTTTGACGTTACAACACCCCTGACCTCCCAAAGAAATCAATGTCGAACTGACTACATCGTAGATCTTACGGCTAAGAAGGAACCCAAAGGTTCCCTAGATCTACGATCTTGGTTACTTCGTGACTTCGACGTCCAGGAATTTTGATGTTATAGCATCTCCAT
>JASDQU010311381.1:0-13595 GCA_032191745.1 Picea mariana
AAGTAGAGGAGAAAGAAATCTAAGAGACAAAAAAAATTAGGAAACATTTAGGAGAAAAGAGAAGAGTCAATAAAAGCTAGGAAACATCTAGAAAAAAAAAATCTAAGAGACAAGAGAAGCTAGGAAACATTTAGGAGAAAATATAAAAGTCAATAAAATATAGGAAACATCTATAAAAAAAAAATATGTGTCAAGAAAGGATAAGAAACATCTAGGAGAAAATCTAGGGAATCTTGAATAAAGGGTAAGAAACATTCACGAGTAACTTTAGGTAAGTAAGAAAATGGATGAGAGACATAATTTATTTTTTATTTTGAATTCATAATTTCATGTGCATCGGGGAGGGAGTTCTAAAATAAAGGTCTTGGGACAAGAGAGGGATCACTATTTTTCCCTATTGTTGTATGGTCATCGTAATGACCAATTGAATTGTGAGCATTACTATTTGTGAGTTGGACTTTGGTGTAGCTTTGGAGGTGGGATCCTCAACGCTTATGAGCATGTGCACCTGTTGATCAACATCATTACATACACACATATCCTTAATATTTTTCTTTTGATCTTTATTTGTGTCTTGAATTTCCGTACTTATTCTTTTTCTCCTTTTAAATGTGAGTTGTAGGTCACATTACTACCAAATTTCCAGTTCCATGGACCCGTAATCCCATGTATTTGTACTTAATATTCTTTCCTCTTTCGAAACTTCAACACTTAGCCAATTTTCAAGTGAAGTGAGAGTAATGATGCGGGAGTCCAACATGTTCCAGAAATGCAATTCCCCATGTCTTGTGTCCCTCAATCACGCTCCCTTCAATTTGCACCTTTATTTTTTGTGTCCTCCAAAATGCACTTTCTACCTTTACACTTAGCTAATTTTGGAAGAATGTAGATGCAAGTCCCTTATTTACTCGACTTACCTTTTTCTCATGTCCTCTAACCTGTAGACCCACAGTCCTGCATTCTATAAAATTACACCCTTTCTTTTATGACCTTCATAATGATTCTCCCCATACTTAACCAAAATTTTCATTTTGGATGTGGGAGTCATTCCCTCTTTCACTCTAACCACTCCCCATGTCTTGTGTCCTCCACCAACAATACCACATTCACCATAATGCACTTTCCATTCCTCTTTTTTCACCTCCATACTTAATTATTTTCCATCTCCCACAACATCACATCACCATTTCCCAGTTGAATTTATTCCCCCCTACCACATTAGCTGCCACTTGTGTGAACATAAGGACATTATTAAGGTGGAGAAGATTTCCTAATCCTTGCAATAAATTTAAAATATCATCGTGTAGGACAAAAACTTCAAAATAAGAGCTACGATGATTAATCATCATAGCAATATGTGGTAAATTAAATAATAACTATATGCCCAATTGTAAAATGTTATATCGACAGTAGCACCACCTATTGGTAAAAATAGAAAGAAGTGTAAATAATGTTAAGTAAGATAAAAGAGTTGTAGTTTGGGGATACACTAAAAACTCTTGGGTGTGAAGATTGGGAGTTCTAGTGGTCATGAGCTTAAAACTACTACAAGGCCCTCCCTCCTTCTGAGAAAACAATGAACCAAATCTAGACTTCAAGTATATCCCTAGTCGGTTATTTTCTAGAGGTAACAGATTTCAAAGAGTTAGTTCAGTGGTGTGCATATAAATTCAATTCAAAGAAGAGAATAATCCAACTCCAAGGACAAAATCCTATATCCTTAGCTCCTTCAGTGTTCAAAATAATGTTACAACTCCTCATTCCCACCATGTAGTTCAAGGGTGAAGAAGCCATTGAATTCCTCAAAGAACACAAAGGAGGAGAAGAGCTCCATGGGAAATATTTGGCTGACCCTAGAACTAACACTAGTGCTTCTAGCATTGAGGTAATCTGCTTGAAATACCCATAAAAGGAATTTTCCTATTTTTTTTCTGGTATCATTGGTTTGGAATCCATGACCTCTATGCCAAGGAATATCATCCATCTCCTTCATTTCACTGTGCATGAAAATTCCCTCATTGATTGGGGTCACATTATTTCTAGTGAAATCTCATTTCAACTGAGTAATATGAAGAAGACCCAAAACATTTATATGACATGCTATCTGATTTTCACCATAGCTTATTGCCATGTTTCAAAGGACTTTCTGAGGCTAAGGAGTGTCAAATTTAAGGTGGAACTAGAATTTTACTGGTATCTAGCCTTGTGGAGGAACAAAGCTTAGTTTCATTTCTACTTGATTCACAATAATTTTATTTCATAATTTAAAAGGTTAATTTTCATCCCTAACATGTCCATATTGGCACTCAAATCTTTCACCTTTCTCTCATAGAAAGGAGTCTTTGAAATTACAATGGAATTCAACATTACAAGGTTATTCGGTTTTGAGGAGAAACCTCTTCTCCTCCCTTTCTATGTAAGAGACAAACATTTTATTATAGAATTTTGCAGGAAATACAAAGACTAGGCTCATTTCTTTAATGAGAAAAGAAAAAAACAATTCATTCTATTGCCTTGGAAAGTCGACAATGTTGTTGTAAAAAAAATCTCACATTTAGAATAACTTATAGGTCAATTTGACCAACTCGGCCTTAGTGAAGCTAGAATTGTAGAGGGTTTAGACCCAAATGATTTTTTTACTGCACATATGACCTTAGTCTATCATTCTTCTTATTTTACCAAAATTGAATGGTTTAAAGAAGGATGTGGGGATAATTTGAATCTCCCCAAGACTTCATATGAACAAGATATTAATGATATGGGGGAATTAGCTAGCACTAATGAGTGCTATTGACAGTGCAGTGTAGGGAAGAAAAAAATAAAAATCCCAATTCATCAATTGTGTTTTAAAAAAGTACCGTGTCAATTGCCTCCAAATGAAGTAATTGGAGGCAACTCTATTTCCAAGAACTTTGTTTGTTGAACCATTAAATACAATTCATCTAGCACTTACCTTATAAGATATTCCAAAAAGCAGCAGCAAGTGGAAAGGTTAATCTAGTTTGTTGTTATTAGTTAGAAAATACGTTGGAGATGGGATACATAAAAGAATAGATTTGATCCAAGAAATCTAGGATCTTGCGCATAGCTTGACCAATTTTGCAATGAGGATTATACATTTCAAACAACACATTCAAAAATATCTGGAAAATGATGAAGGTTTTTACAAAGACGTTGTGGGAACATTTTTAGCCAAAGTTTCATGTCTAAGTGATATCCATAGAAGAGAAAAAATCTTCCTTCTAACATTCGGATGAAACAAATTAATGCTTGTTGTTTGAAGAGAATAAAAAGTTTAAGAGAAACAATAAATGAATTAGATGTTGTGAAGAATAAAAGAGGTGACCTTTTCTTTAAGCTTGTTGATCTTACAAAGGAAATCGACATCCAAAACTTATTAATGGACACAATACTTTCATCAAAAGAGAAACTATTGGAACAAATAGATGTATTAAAATTTGTATGGGAAAGTGAGTTCCTTGACTCAACAAAATTCTCCGAGGAAGAAATTGAAAAGTGGCTAGTCAGATATATCAATAGAAATGAAGAGGTAGATTACATATTCCACCAATTAGGTATGGATATAAGGGATATTAAGAATAACTTGTTCGAAATAAGGAATGAAAATAAGATCATGGTGACCCCCATGAGGGAATACATAGAAGAGTGGATAAGAAAATACCTATTCAAAATCAATGAAACGGGTCAGCAAGAAACAATTGTAGCAGTTATGCCACCTCAAACACAACAAACATATACAAAAGAGGCACCAACAAATGAGTATAGGGTTCATAAGAATTTCCATCATAGTGAGTCAAGTAGAAACCCTATCATTGTCCTTGTTACCTTTCTTTTATACAATCATTTGTCATATCGCCTTCCATTTCCCAATAATTTGTGAAACTCGGGCTGATTCTTGACTATTTTTCATGTGTCTTCTAGATATTTTCATTTCATTATCCGCAAGGGCCCCTTCCCAGTCCTCTTTGAAGGACACGCACAATCATTATTTGCATTTCAAGACATTACCTTTTTATTTAAATACATATATTATGTTTTGAGGTTCCCAGAGAACTAATTTGGGACAATACATTATCGTAATCTCAAGACTTTGATTTTAAGTATAAGATTTCAAATGTATGTCTATCATAATCTTATTTGTACCTATTATAATGATCATTTAAATTTCTTTTTTGTATGTGGTCCATACTTTCTCATTTCCTTTCCTTGAATATTGTGTTCTATTTTGATGAATGGTGTGATGGGAATGTCATCTTATCTTACTTCAGACTCTTTTGTTTTATAATCCTGTAATATATTGTAAATAATTTATTTTATAAGATACCTAGCCATTTCTCATGTATTCTTTGTATGTGAATATTTATTTTAAAATAATTCAGGTCCTTCTTAGGCATTGTTTATATTTTTTCATGCTATTTAAAGAGAGGAGTATCACCTCTTTAAAAATGCAGGGGGATTTTATCATCATGAGGTTGACTCAAATATCTTGAAATAGTATTTAATATCAACAACACCATAGATAGATCTATAGTTTGGTCCTATACATCCCTGTTACAGATCGAGGGGGCCTTCAGGGGGGAAGAGTACCCTTTGGCATTGGCAGAGGGGCATTCGGTGAGTCATTTCGATGGTTGGCAAGCTTTGGCGAATATCGACAAAGCGTCAACAAATTGATGCATCTCTGATGAATTTGACGTAAAACCTTTGGAAAGTGATGCAAGGACTATGACATTTAATTTCATTTGGTTACGGTAAATATTTTCACGTAAAATTCAATTAAATATCATTTATGCTTTGCAAATTATAGGAGGAGACTCGATTGAGTACCACATTATTATTCTCATTATATGCTGGTAAATATTTGGGTTGATGTAAATTTATAATTATAACAAGTATTTCTAGGAAGGATGGCATATGAATACCTGCAATTTCCCAAATAAAGTTTTACCGTACAACTATTTATTTGTAAATGCATAACCTAATTACTAAAATTAAATATGCTACCCTGAATGTAACCATTGGAATTTCTCTATAATCTCTTTAGATAATAAAAAATATGTGTTGAATGGTTTAGAAATTGAATTATTTAACTTGGTGTGTAACTATTATTAGCTTTATTCATAATGAAAATACTATTTATTCAACTCTATTATTTAGCTTTGTGCATAATGTATGTGCATAATTCTATCTTTATGAACTTTGTTTATAAACCAATTACTTTGTCTCCATTAAAAGTCACTTTATATCCTCAATTAATATTAGGTTTCTTGAGGCAGTGAGTGGCATCAAGAAGAGATATATTGTTGGCGCTGCCCAATGTATATGTGCGTACAATATTGATTTTTGGTGTGTGTGCAACTGACACAAAACCTTGGGTGCCATCATCAACCATGACAGACATCATCACAACTCCTAGAAATTCACATCAAAACTTTGCGGAAGTGAATACAAATCTATCGATCTACCAAACTTCTGGTAAATTAGACTATCTCATTGTTATTCTATCGTGTTCAAAAATCCCTAAGGCTTCTCATGAGTCTAGAGTAACTAGTATAAAATCATATCATGTCCCCAACCTATATAATGATACTTTTATTGATATCATTCATTCACACATATGTCTTCCCATTGAATCCATCACAAAATCAACCCTCCAAACCCATAGAGAATCTATTAATCTCTTGCTCACATCATAACAACTAGACATCAAGCCCTAACATTATTCAATCATAAATCACACATATATAAAATCATTGTCACCTTATGACCATCAAATAGCTAGTATAAATCACATACATCCAATGTAACTAGCATAATTTTTTTTATCAAATAATAAAACATACCATCCAAAAACATGAACATAGTTAAATCTTAATGCAACAATCAAATCATACATGTGATATACATCATGATCCATTCATCATGGATATCATGGCATGTGCATCATATGAAAAACTAAATAGTATCACTCATAACATCATGCCATCGTAGCATGTTAAACATACTAATTACAAAGTAACAATTGATATTGGTGCATGTTCATGCATATGCATAAGCCATAAAAAAAAGTAAAACCATCATTTTATGACATACTCGTATATAAAAATCAGCAATTCATAAAGATGTATCTCTTTCCATAAATATTATAAACCAATATAGACATACCATCTAATGTCCCCATTAAACATGAATTTTGAAAAGAGTGTTACAGAAGGTAAAGCGTTAAACTCATTTCATGCTATGTTCACAAGTAGTGAGTTAAAACAGTTAAAAGAATTGTGTAATTATATAGCATCTATAAATTTAAATCCATTCAATCAACAACGTTAGTTAATTGAAGGTAGCATAAAATAGCCCATCAAGAAAAATAGGATCTTGGATCTTGCACATAGCTTCACCAATTTTGCAACGAGGATTACACATTTCAAAGAACATATTAAAAAAGATCTGGAAAATAAACATTTTTAGCCAAAGTTTCAAGTATAAGTTATATCCACAAGAGAAAAAATATTCTTTCTAACATTTAGATGAAAAAAATTAATGCTTGTTGGTTGAAGAGAATAAAAAGTTTAAGAAAAATGATAAATGAATTAGATGTTGTGAAGAATATAAGAGGTGAACTTTTCTTTAAGTTTGTTGATCTCACAAGGAACTTGATGGGACAAACTTATTAATGCACACAATACTTTCATCAAAAGAGAAACTATTGGAATAACTTGATGTATTAAAATTTGCATGGGAAAGTGAGTTCCTTGACTCAACCGAATTCTCCGAGGAAGAAATTGAAAAGTGGCTAGTTAGATATATCAATAGATATGATGAGGTAGGTGACATGTTCCACCAATTAGGTATGGACCTAAGGGAGATTGGGAATGACTTGTTTGAAATAAGGACTAAACATGAGGTCATGGTGACTCCCATGAGGGAATACATAGAAGAGTGGCTAAGAAAATCCCTAATCAAAATCAATGAAATAGATTAGCAAGAAACAATTACAGTAGTTATGCCACCTCAAACACAACAAACATATACAAAAGAGGCACCAACAAACGAGTAGAGGGTTCAGAAGAATTTCCATCATAGTGAGTCAAGTAGCAACCCTATTATTGTCCTTGTTACCTTTCTTTTGTACAGTCATTTGTCATATTTCCTTCCATTTCTCAATAATTTGTGAAACCCGGGTTGATCCTTGACTTTTTTTGTTGTGTCTTCTAGGTATTTTCATTTCATGATCCGCAAGAGCCCCATCCTAGTCCTCTTTGAAGGAAAAAAAATATTTATTTTCATTTAAAGAAATTACCTTTTTATTTAAAGACATATATTATTTTTTGAGGTTCCCAGAGAACTAATTTGGGACAATGCATTATTGTAATCCCAGGACCTTGATTTTAAGTATAAGATTTCAAATGTATATCTATCATAATCTTATTTGTACCTAATATAATGGTCATTTAAATTTCTTTTCCATATGCAGTCCATACTTTATTGTTTCCTTTCCTTGAATATTGTGTTCTATTTTGATGAATGATGTGATGGGAATGTCGTCTTATCTTAATTCACAATCTTTTGTTTTATGATCCTATAATATATTGTAAATATTTTCTTTTATAATATACCTGGTCATTTCTTATGTATTCTTTGTATGTGGATATTTATTTTAAAATAAGCCAGGTCCTTCTCAATCATTGTTTATTTTTTTTCCTTCTATTTAAAGAGAGGAGTACCACCTCTTTAAAAATGCAGAGGGATTTTATCCTCATGAGGTTGACTCAATGACCATGAAATGGTATTTAATATCAACAACACCATAGCTAGATCTATAGGTTGATCCTATACATCCATGTTACGACTCGAGGGCCCTTGGGGGAGGAAGAGTACCCTTTGGCGTTGGCATAGGGGCATCCAGTGAGTCATTCCGATGGTTGGAAAGCTTCGGCGAAGATCAATGAAGATTCAACAGATTGATGCATCTCTGACGAATTCGACGTAAAATCTTTGGCATGTGACGCAAGGACTATGAAATTTAATTTCATTTGGTTATGGTAAATATTTTCACTTAAAATTCAATTAAATATTGTTTATGTTTTTCAAATTGTAGGAGGAGACTCGATTGAGTACCACATTATTATTGTCATTATATGTTGGTAGATATTTGGGTTGATGTAAATTTTAAATTATAACAATTATTGCTAGGAAGGATGACATACACATACCTGCAATTTCCCAAATAAAGGTTTACCATACAACTATTTATTTGTAAATGCATAACCTAATTACTAAAATTAATTATGCTACCCTGAATGTAACCATTGGATTTTCTCTATAATCTAACTTTAGATAAAAAGAAATATATGTTGAATGGCTTATAAATTGAATTATTTAACTTGGTGTGTAACTATTATTAGCTTTGTTCAATTGCTTTGTTCGTAATGAAAATACTATTTATTCAACTATATTGTTTAGCTTTGTGCATAATGTATGTCTAGAATTACATATGTATGAAATTTGTTTATAAAATAATTACATTGTCTCCATTAAAATTCACTCTATATCTTCAATCAATCTTAGATTTCTTGAGGCACCAGGTGGCATCGACAGGAGATATATTGTTGGTTCTTCCCAGTGTATATGTGCACACAATATTGATTTTCGGTGTGCGTGCAGCTAACACAAAACCTTGGGTTCCAACATCAACCATGACAGACACCATCACATCTCCTAGAAATTCACATCAAAACTTTGTAAAAGTGAATAAAAATCTATCCATCTACCCAAATTCTGGTAAAATGGGTTGCCTCATTGCTATCCTATCATGTTCAAAGTCCCTAAAATCATATCTTTTCCCCAACCTATATAATGGTACTTTTATTGATATCATTCACATGTATGTCCTCCCATTAGATCCATCACAAAATCAACCCTTCATACCCATAGATCATCTATGAATCTCTTGCTCACATCATAAAAACTAGACATCAAGTTATAACATATATTCAATCATCAATGACACATATATAAAATCATTATCACCTTATAACCATCATATAGCTAATATAAATCACATAAATCCAATGTAACTAGCATAAAAAAAAATTCAAATAATAAAGCATACCCTCCAAAAACATGAACATAGTTAAATCTTAATGCAACAATCAAATCATACATGTGATATACATCATGATCCATTCATCATTGATATCATGGCAATGTGCATCATATGAAAAGATGAATAGTATCACTCAGAACATCATGCCATCATAACATATTAAACATACTAATTACAAAGTAACAATTGATATTGGTGCATGTTCATGTATATGCATAAGCCATAAAATAATAAAAACCTTCATTTCATGACATACTCATATATAAAAATCGGCAATTCATAAAGATGCATCTCTTTCCATAACTATTATAAACCAATATAGATATATTAGATAATGTCCCCATTAGCACACGATGTTAGTGGAGCTTCCCTCTAATGGTGGTTCGACCCTGTAGCAGGTCCTTTTTTGGCGGAGAGACCCTGACGTTTGGGTCTTTTCGGCCTAGTTTCTGTTAGTTTTTTGATGACTATCAACTTAGAAAGGTGTTTATATGTGTTAGAATTATTTCTTATTTAGAGGGCAACCATTTTCTTCCGACCTTTTTGTTGTGGGACCAGGGTGGTTTTAATGATTTCCTTGGGGATAGAGCATGATTCAGAGGGAGGTATGTTGAAGTGTCTCGGTTCATGAGGCCATTATTATAGTGGGGTCTAGTTAAGTGAGTGTTTTAAAGGCCAACGGGCTTGTTCCTATCAGGTTTAAGTCTTGGCAGATGGGTTAAAGACATATCTATCTTATCCACTTCATAGCTCCTGTTGTCCTCTAGTTAGTGCTTGATAGGTGGTGATTGTAGAACATTCCAGTGATGGATGTTGAAGTTACCACACTTATAAGTATATATGACGAAGCTATATGGAAACACACTGGTCTTTTTAACTCTGATGTTGAGTAAACTACCCCCCAGTTTGTCAAGGGGTATTTTCACTCTGCACGGGATCCGAGGTTTCCTCAAAGTTTACCAAACCTATTGGAGGGTGGTTTATTAGCACCCGAACTGATTTCTGGTGCAAAGTCTCATCAACTTACTAGTGATCTCCCTTCAGGGAAGAAGAAGCGATTGTTTCAGGAGTTCAATGAACATTACAGGAAGGAGGGAGGTCCAGAACGCCTGTACAGGCAGAGAGACCTGGGTCGCCTGAAGCCGTAGAAGGAAAACAAGATGAAGAGGAGACTTGTTATGGGTTATGATATTGGGTTGGATAAAGCATGCAATATGGACCTATGTATTCTCATTGGGAGACTTTCCTATCAAAATCTCTATCATACGTCTCTTGAATACTAGGTTGCCACAAATTGGAAACCCCCTTCAGGCTACAGTCCGGAGGTTTTCTACCTATCTCAAGGCTGGTTCACATTTAGGTGCAGGAACTCTGAGGATTCCTCATTGTTGTTGGAAACTCTATGGGTGTTGGATGGCGGGAGCATAATGTTAAAGAGGTGGTGAATAAATTTCGACCCCTCTCGAGAGTACTTTCAACTTCAACACTTGTGGGTGTTACTCCATGGCCTACTGCTACAGTGGTGGAATAAGAGGACTCTTGTGGATGTGGAAAATAATTTAGGCAAGTTCATTATGATAGATGAAGTAGTTCTTGTAGCACTGGATAAATGCATTTACAAAGTGTTGGTAGAGATATATATACATGTAGGGATTCTGGAAGCCATCGAGCTGGAGTGGTGTGGTTTGTTGAGGAATCAGAGGGTTTATTTCATGGGTATCCCTTTTCTTTATTCATGGTGCCGAAAAACTAGACACCTTCGCAGGGATTTCCTCGGGGACTATGTTGAAGAATAATCTTTTGACTCCTCACTGCTCCGTAGACCCACCTGTGAATATCCTTTGGAGGTAACTTCGAGTGACTGGAACGGTTACAAAACAGGAGCTGAGTTTGTCATTAGTGGTAGGACTGAGTGGAGCTTCTCACATAAGTTAAGAACTCTCTATCCTTCTTTGTTTTTTTCTCTTACCTCCTGGGAACGTGTTGCATTGGATAAGACTATTGGGAAGGGGTGGATTGTATCTAGAACTCAGAGCCTATAGATTCACAGGACATGGACTCCCTTCCATATTTGTTTCCTCTTGTTTCTCCACAAGACAGCAAAAGGATCCATTCTCCTTGTGTTAGAAATATTGTAGGCCTGGAATGCATTAGTTTGCCTTTGGGTCTGTCAGATAGTCCCGCTCCTTTATTTTTAGAGACTCCCACCTTTCCATTGTCTCCAGCCAATGTTGACATTTCTAGTCATGGTTTTGTTGTTGGTAATTCATTTTCAAGGGAATTTTCCTTTGAGGGTCAGTGCCCAATACCTAGTACTGAATAAACACTACGTGCATGGATTGATGTCCTCATTTCTACAATAAGAAACTCGACGAAGATCAGGTTTGAGGGGGTTGGAGTTGGGTGAATTTTCACTCAGTTCAGTCTTGGATTCCTTAGTTCCATCTCTATAGGAGCTCCCCGAACCGTTTCCTGTTCCTAATTTCCTAGGTAAGATCGTTGTTACAACTGATTTGACTGAAGACCCACTAAAAAGAGATGTTACTTCGAGCAGGGGGGGACCGAGAGATTCCATTTGTAAGGGTTTTTCCTGGTCTAGAGGAATGGGTTGCAAGATATCACCAATTAAGACTCAAAGTGCTTGGAAGTGAGTTGAGTTTGTTTCTCTGGATTCAGATAGTATTTCTACCTCAGGTATTGATCATGGAGCGCTTAGAGGAATCAAATCCCTAGCACGCGCTAAGTCATGATTTTGTTGTCTCTTAATATCAGGGGAGTGGGGGGATCCCTAAAACTAGCCTTTGTCTGAAGACTTCTCAAATACTCTTTCAGACATTATCTTGTTACAAGAGACTCTGGTTGAAAAAACCAGGGCTAGAACTTTCCTTTCGACTCCAAGACCTTATTGGTATATAACAGTTGTGAGTTCTGTGGGAAAATCAAGGGGTTTTCTAGTGGCTTGGGATCCATCAAAGTTTGATCTCAAACGTTATTTTTGTTGTGGTAGTTTACTTGTGATAGGTTCCAGTTATGATTTAAAGGAGTAGATTTATTTTTTAAATGTGTATGGTCCGTGCAATGACAGAAAAAAATTCTGGGAAAAGTTAGGTGATAGGGGTATTCTATCTCTTAAACATATGATTGTGGCTATTGACTTTAATTTTACTATGAGTGAAGGTGAAATTTGGGGGGATGCTATAAAGCCCGATCCATTGGCATTGTTTCTAAAATATTTGTTCTGGGAAGGAGGATAGGTGGAAATTTTTCAAGATGAGCTGGTGCCAATGTGGCGAAATGGAAGAATGAGCTTGGTTTTCATCATGAAAATATTAGATAGGACTTTTGTTTCCTATGACTTGTTGAGGATTGTAGGAATATTTCGTTTGTGGGTGGCTTATCCCTATATCTCAGATCATGCTCCGGTTTTGCTGCAACTTGATGGCAGTAGTCAACGCAAAAACTATCCTTTGAAACTAAACTCATGGTGGTTATATGAAGCGGATTTCACTCAGATTGTAGATGAAGTTTGAAAATATCCGAAATATTTACAAGAACCAGGTCTTCAACAAAAATTGGTCTGGAAGCTGAAGAGTTTAAATACTGCAATAAAAAAATGGGTGACACGGATTAAAACCCAGACTACTTTAAATATAGGACAACTAGAATCAAATTTACATAAGTTGTATGAGAGTTCATTAGCAGACTTAAACAATCAAGAGTTGACTGGCCAAATAAAAAATATGGAAGCAAAGAGATTTAAAATCTTAATAGCGTAAGAAGATTTATGGAGACAAAGAAGTCGGGCAATCTGGCTAAAGAGCGATGATCAGGATAAAAAAAATTCCATCACTTCGCTAGTGATAGAAAAAATCAAAAACAGATTTGGGAAATCCAGAATGAGATAGGCCAAGAAGTATCAGGACAAGATGTCTTAAAACTAGAGGTTGTTAAATTTTTCAAAAACCTTGGATCGGGATCGGGTATCCTTAGATAAGATCAAACTATTTTTAGCTAGTTAGTTTCCCAGTTTGGTTACAGAGGAAGATTCTCTTCTTTTAGAGAGAATTTTTACTAAAGAGGAACTGTTGAACATTCTAAAAGAATTTACAAAAGATAAATGTCTAGGCCCTGATGTCTGGACTGTGGAATTTTTCCTCCAATATTTTGATTTGGTTGGGGAGGATCTACTAGGGATGGTCGGGGAATCTAGGAGGAAGGGAGAGGTTATAAAAGCATTAAATTCCACTTTTCTTGTTCTTATCCTGAAAGTGAATAAACCGTTAACATTTGGATATTTTTGACCCATCTCTCTTTGTAACCTCTGTTATAAAATTATTGCTAAGATTCTGGCAAATAGGCTTTGAATTATTCTTTCTCGTGGCCTGTCGGAAGAACAATTGGGATTTCTACAAGGGAGAAAAATTATAGATGCAGTTGGCACGACACAAGAATGACTTCATAGTATTAA
>JASDQU010311382.1:0-13595 GCA_032191745.1 Picea mariana
TTGACAAATCTGAAGGCCACCCAGCAGCTTGAAGGAAAGAAAAAACAATGTAATAAGGGTAAGGGGATAAGAAACCCACTAATAGTGTTGGTGGGGGCAACACTGAGAAACGGAAGGCAAAGTATCTGCATAACCTATGCGCAGAAGACCACCCAACCCACCAATGCCCTTGGCTTGCAGAGGCCCAAAATTTTGTGTCACAGCAGTAGCCTAATGTGTTAACGAATCCATTTCAACATGGGCAAAACCTAACCCAAGCCTCTACAAGTGTGGAAGGGGGCAATCAAGGACCCTCTCCATCTTCGAACAACCCTGCATCTATGAATGTGTATATGATGAAAGGTGATGCTTTTATATAGACTAGAGAACATGACTATAGTAAGCCAAGAACCTATGAGAAAGGTAAAGAAGATGAAATCCCATCTCTCCCTCTCCAGATCGAGAAGACGTTGGGAAAAACCATGACACACATCCAAAAAGGTGCATTTAAGAAAGCTTCTCACAACCCAAATGCAAGGGCCGCCCAGAACTACTCTGTGGTGGAGGATTTGTCTCAAACCCCTTGTGTGATGTCTTCTTTGGAAGTCCTCCAAAGATTCCCTTCCCAGAGAAAGGCTCTATTAGCTGATTTAGGATCCGCCAAGACTTGTAATCTGGGTACGATCATGCTTGATACGACTAACTTAAAACCTCGTCTCCCTTACCACGTAGCATTCCATATAGTAGTGGCTTACACCATGAAACAATTTAATCCAAACATTTTCCACACAGTGGTTGATGAGGGCACTTCAACATGTGTAATGTCTTTGGTGTGATGGAAGGCCATGAGCCAACCCATTTTGTCTCCATCACCTACTCTTATTACCACTTTCAACGGTCGTTCGTTCCAACCACGTGGCATTATCCCCTCTTTTGTCATGCAGTTAGGAGGGAAAACTGTGTGTGTCGAGGTTGAAGTGGTCGATGCATCTCTCGACTACAATATTTTGTTAGGAAGGATTTGGACCTATGCTATGCAAGCAATAGTCATTACAGTTTTTTGGGTCTTCTTGTTTCCACACAAGGATCGGATTGTGACCATTGATCAGTTGTCTTTCTCCCATCTTGACCCTTCGTTGGGGGCATCTGCGGTCCCAATGATTGATAACCCTCAACCCAGCATCATCAACATAGGGTTTGGTTTTTTCCCACCTTTGATGGGCACTTTCAATTACCCACCTCCTCAAGGCGATGTTAATTTCATATCTGACCATCACAAGGTTGAGGTGTTCCAAGTTTCATCACTTCGCATGACTTACTTCAACTATCTGTGGATTCTTCCTCCCCCATCAGCCATGATGGAAGGGACAGGGCACCATGGTATGTCCATGCCCTTGTTTGCGGTAGAAGCAGCATACTCTTTAGTCCAACAGGCTTCCATCGACCCCAATCCATCTCCCGCATAGAAGTTAGATCCAATTATAGAACCTATTTGGGCTCAAGGTTCCCTCGCTGATATAAATTCTTTAGACTTAGTCTTGACCTTAGACAAAGAAATCATGGAATCAATGACTAGTCTGGACAAACCATGGAACGATCTCCATCATAGATCTTATTTCCTCCCAGAGTTAAGCATAATTGAGGTAGGGGAATTCACCTTGACTATGACTGGAGATAGATCTTGTCCTATTAATCCTTTGGCTACACATGTTTTTTATGTCGAGGGTAATATGGAAACCATTGCTGAAAATATACCTATAAACATCTCCAGAACCCCTGGCGTCATGGAGAATGTTTTCATTAGAGCTGACTGCTCCCCCAAAGAGATTCAAATCTACACAGATTTATTTAAGGAATTCCACGACGTTTTTGCTTGGTCTTATGAGGAAATTCTAGGCATCGATCCAAAAATTGTTGAACATGAAATAACGACTTATCCTAACGCTAAGCCGGTTTGGCAGAAGCTTCGTCTAGTTAATCCCAGGAAAGTAGCAACTATTAAGGTTGAAGTAGAGAAACTGCTCAGAGTAGGTTTTATCTATCCTGTCCATTTGACCCAATGGGTGTCAAATCCTATGCCGGTCAACAAGAAATAGGGCATGATTCACGTATGTACGAATTTTCATGATTTGAATAAAGCCTGTCCAAAAGATAATTTTCCCACACCATTCATTGACCAGATAGTCAATGAATGTGCGGGTTGCAAGGATTTTTCTCTCATGGATGCTTTTTTGGGATATAATCAGATACAGATCAAACCCGAAGATCAGCACAAAACATCTTTCATCTATCCATGGGGTACATTTTCCTATCGTAAGATGCCTTTTGGTCTCAAAAATGTTGGAGCTACCTTCCAGTGGGCCATGTCTTTTGCTTTCCATGATCTCAAGCATATAGTCGAAGCCTATTTAGATGATTTAACATCACAATCTCACAAGAGAACGGATCATCCCACACACCTTTGAATTATCTTTGAGTGATGTAGCTACTTCCGGATACGCTTGAATCCAAACAAAAGCATCTTTTGCGTAACATCAGGACGACTGCTAGGTTTCATAGTCTGAACAACAGGGATCATGGTCGATCCTCTCAAGGTGGAGGCAATACTTTAGTTGCCTCCCCTGTGTACAATCCTTTAGCTTCAAAGTTTACAGGGAAAAGAGAACTTTTTGAGGCGTTTCATAGCCAACTATGCCAAGATCACAAAGGGATTTATGTGTTTGCTAAAGAAAGATGTCCCTTTTCATTGGGATGAATTCACTCAACATTATTTCAACGCATTGAAACATGCCCTCACGACTACCCCTCTTCTTCGACCACCTAATTATAACAAAGATTTCTTATTGTAATTGGCTATGTCAGAGTCAACTATCAGTATGGTCTTAGTTTAGGAGGATGACTTCCTCTTAGAATATGTGATTTATTACCTAAGGCGAGGCCTAGTTGGACTGGAACTCAATTGTTCCCATATTGAAAAACTGGCGTTGGCAATCGTTCATGCTGTTCAACAGTTTCGTCATTATATTTTGTTTTGCAAGACCACCATCATTGCAGTTGTGAATTCATTTCAATACGTATTAACACGGTGCGTCATTGGCAGGAAGATCAGTAGATGGATAGTTGTCTTCCAGGAATTTGACTTAGATTTTGTTTCGGCGAAATCTAAAAAGTCACTGGTCTTTGCGGAGCTCATCTTGGAACTTCCGGTTGAATCCGGTGAGGTTATGCCTGAAGAGTTTCCTATTAGAGGAGACATGTTTTTGATTGCATCTTTGGATCCTTGGTATGTAGATATACTTGTTTATCTCTAGACTTTGAAGTGCCCCACCTCTGCTTCTCACGATGAGCATCGTCGTATACGTCATCAGGCCAAGAACTATCTAAACCTCGAGGACACTCTCTATCGTCGAGGTGTAGATTTCATTCTTCATCGATGCCTCACTCATGAAGAAGAGGAAATTGTGCTTAATGATTTCCATACTGAAGCATGTGGCAGTCATTTGTCTGGGTTGGCAAAAACCCAAAAGATTTTACAAGCTGGTTACTTCTGGCCAACGTTAATCAAATATTGTATTGAATTAGTCAAGAAGTGCCACCCGTATCAGATCTTCTCTCGGAAGATGAGGATACACCCCGTTCCCATGTTTCCTATCATTACACTTGGTCCCTTCACCAAGTGGGGGATTGATTACACTACATGCAACCCTCCTTCAGCAAGGGGGCTCTGTTATATCATTGTAGCCATAGACTACTTCATGAAGTGGGTTGAATCTATGCCAACGTTTAAATATGATGGAGAGACTGCAACTCTCTTTTCATTTAACCAGATAATCGCAAGGTTTGGCGTCCCGAGAGAGATTGTCACTGACCATGGCTGTCACTTTCAGAACCAAATGATGACCGAATTAACATCAAAGATTGGGTTGTGGTAAGAACATTTGTCACCCTACTACCCCCAAGCGAATGGTCAGGTGGAAGCTGTAAATAAATCTCTTAATGCCATTCTACAATGAACGATCAATTCGACCAAGTCAAATTGGAATTTGATGTTATACTCGGAATTATGGGATTATCGAACGTCTGTTAAGACTACAACCGATTTCTCACCTTTTCAACTCGTTTATGGGCTGGAAGTAGTCTTGCCCATAGAATTTCAGATCCTATCCCTAAAGTTGGTAGTACAGTTACTGCCAGACACTTCTCCACTTGAAGAGAATTTATTATACCTTGAGAAGCTCAATGAGCAACGTTGTGATGTGGCCCTGTCCAACGAGGCTCACAAACAAAAAGTCAAGTGTCAGTATCATTGGTCCGTTCATCCTTGAATTTTCTCTGAAGGTGACCTTGTCCTAGTCTATGACTAGGGTAAGGACTTCCTCGGGGTAGGCAAATTCAAACCCATGTGGTTCTGACCTTTCATCATAAAAGAGGTTCTAAAAAAGGGCGCTTATCATCTGGTAGAATTTGAGGTAAATGCTTTGGCAAAGCCTAGAAATGGGCTCTACCTCAAGAAGTATTACTCATAGGTAGGTCACCTTGGGTAACGTTTTGTAACATATGTATAGTTCCTGTACATTTTGCATGTTTTAGTTTTTACCCCCTTTTCGGTTTTATGGATGTGTCATGTTGATGTCATTATTTTTACTGTGGTAGATGTCAAGTGAATTAGAGGTGTTCGTGGGGTTTGCGGACAGTGCCAATCGACACACTCAGAGGCTTGCTTTCGCTGCTTGGGTAATCTACACACCTCAAGGCCAGTTGTTATCTTCAGAAGGTATCTATTTAGGTGACACCACAAACAATGTTGCCAAATACAGTGCAGTTCTAGAATTGTTATGTGACGCATTGTCCCATGGTATTTCTCGCCTCCGGGTATATTTAGATGCTCAACTGGTTGTGTCTCAGTTAAATGGAGTGTACCACATTTACGATCCTACTCTACACCGACAGTTCCTTAGGGTATGTCTCTTAGAACGAAGCTTTGATTACATTACATATATCCATGTTCCTAGGAGATTGAATTAAGTTATAGACACCCTAGCTAATCATGTATTAGATTGGCATATTGCACACATGTAAAGAAAAATACACACACACATGTAAATACATTTGTAAACTAGATGTGTTCCATAAACCCACAAAAAGACATAAAAATCCATATATAGTATCAAAAACATCAAAGTACATAGGTTTTAGGACCCAGAAATGTCCCTTTTTCACTACATCTTTTGCCCATTCAACCTTCTCATTCCTAAGCTAAATGACTATTATAATGAGTACTAAGACCCTTTTTCCTAAGGTATGAACTATTCATCTCGCTTTTATATTTTCATTTACTTAGCATGTTTGATTGGTAATGTTCACATATTTTACCCATGAAATGTTTTAACTAATGATCAAAATGCTTAGAACAACCCACTTTGAGAAACTCGTTGTTGTTACAGCTATGTGCTAATCTTGGAAGCTGTTACATGATTGTTGCAATGGATGCTACCAACCCTGGAATTTGTTACATGACTACTGCAACAGAAGCCCGTCAACCCTGGAAGCTCTTACAATAGACGCCACTAGTCCTGTTGTTATACGACTGCTGCAACACCTGCTAATTACAGATGCTAGCTCACGATGTTGATCAAGTGGAGTTCTAGATTTTGTATTAATGATATCAAATGAACAACTTGAGAATTGGGGATTCTTAAGACTGTTATGATTATGTTCTACTGAAGGACTCTGACTTTAAATAACAGAGCTTTGGTAATGAAGGTTTAGTTTTTTTACTGGAGAAAGAAAAGTAACGATGATTGTACACAGACATTTTTGGCAATTGATTGAAAGAGTGGATTGAATTCCTTTAGCAGACTGTAACCTATTTATTTGAGCGGATTCAGTGAGAAGGAAAGGGCCCACCTTCCTCACCAATTTCCCTCCGTTTTGAATTCTAGATTAGTTGTTTTAAATGCGAATGATTTAATTGTTAGACATTTCTAGAATACAATTGTTGTTACAGTTTAGTTCCTTCTTGTTAGATGTGCATAAACTTGTCTCATGAGAATTAGAAGTCGATTGTTGAACATTGCTGGAGAACTACTTTCCCTTTTTCTACATAAGGTTAAAATCTTGTTCCGAAAAAGAAAAGTGTGAAGTACCTTCTTGCAATAAGTAGATTTCCTTTCTGCAAATAGTATAGAGATTCTTCCTGCAAAAGTAAATTAGAAAGTTGGATTAGAGTAGGCAATCCAGGGTTCTTATACATTCATCAATTTAGATTGCAATTATGATTTGAAATCTGTAGAACTCCAGTTGTATCAGCACAACTGTGTTAGTGATAATGTTTTTTTTTTTTTAAACTTCCCTACTACAATTATATTAGAGATCCTTTCATAATCTAGCATAGACTATGCACAATTATCTTGAAATAATAGACTTCCCTGGGTTGACAATTTATATTGAACACTTTGATTTTCTATTCAATTAGACAATTAAAGTGCCCAACATTTTGGCGCCATTGTCGAGGAAGATAATCATAGATTTTGGTAAGAACATTAGTTTTCTTTCTTAGGAATGAATAGTCTGCATGTATTGCGAAACGTGAGAATGAATCCCCCAAAATACTAACCCTACAGGTACCAGAGGACATGGAGGAAGAAATCCTAACATACTGGGGAGACAAACCATTGTTGATGAGATTATAGCCAAAGCAGATTCTTCTTCAGGATCTATTTTTTGCCCTGCAAATCCTCCAAGAAGACGTGATCCATAGTCAACAGAAATACCCCTTCTCAAAACATCATTCTCATCAAGAGCTGAAGTCGAAGCTGAAGATTTGTCACCAACAAATTAGCAAGCAACACTGGAGAACATTGAAAATCAAGGAAGTATAGCCTGGAACAGGGAAAATCTAGAAGAAGTTGTTTATCAAATCAACGGTCGGATAGTCACTAAAGAAGAGTGGGACGTTGTTTGTATTGAGTGGAGAGAAAGAGAACATATGGAGAATCAAGGGGATAATGAAGAAGATATCCACCAAGAGAATCCACAGAACAACGAGGATCAGGTAAACAATGAAAATACTATCTCTACCCTGGTTTTTCCTATTTCTGATGTTCGCACATGAGGGATGGCTCCTATGAAAAACATACCTCTCAGCTCTCCCAAATTTTTATGGATTATCTATTGAAGATCCAGATGAGTTTCTGTTTGAATTTGACATTTTGTGTAGAAGTTATGACTACACTACCACTGCACAGAAGCTTAAACTGTTTCCAGCTACATTAAAGGGTAATGTGTTAAGATGGTTCATGAGCCTTGGAGGAGAAAACATTTCAACATGGGTACAAATGAGGCAGCTTTTCCTGAAAAAATACCAATACTATTGTCGAACAAGGGAATGAAGAGAGGAACTATTCAAGATGTCACAGAAGGAGGACAAGACCCTTGAAGACTTTGTGGAGCGACTCCAATATAATCTACAAAGGTCTAGACATCTGGATGTAAGTAAGGATATTCTGAAAACCATTTTGCTAAAAGGAGTTAGAGAAGATTGTTTAGATATGATGAATATGCTTGGCAAGGGAGATATATCTAAGGAATCCTATGGGGACATTGTAGATTTCAGCAAAATATGTTCTCGAGGATCTACAAGGAATAATCAGCTACCAAGGATACCACTTTTTCAAGGGTACAGAAATCAGCCAATGGAGGAGCAACAAGAGCAGAAATAGGTAATCTGTTAGAAAATTTCAAAACAGAGATGATTAACTCTTTTGCCTCACAAATGGATACTTTGCAGGTCAAATAGAAACAAGCATAATTAGAGCAAGCATTGTGCATTTTCTGTCCGAATTGTAGAAAGAAACATCCACCAAGGGAGTGCCCACTGAACAGTGTCCAGGTATGCCTTATTTGTGAATTAGACCATGCCACTGACCAATGTCCCTCTTTACTAGGTATAAAAGCATCAATGAAGGAAACTAATGAGGAAGCAAAGGTTTTCTATCTAATAACACAAAGAAGACAATGGCAGCCAAGAGATCAAGGTATGAACTCTCAATTCTCTCCTCCAGCATTTAATTATTGGAACAATCAGCTACCATATGGCCAGATGAATGCCCCCCCTCCAAATCAAATGCCACCCTCTTATTAGGATCCCAATGCATGGTCACCTATTTCCCAACAATAGAATCAATATGGGAAATGGAACCCATATGGGAGAGGCCCTCAACAACAACTCAGTTATCAAATCCATCACCAACCGAACCCCTATCAACAACAATTCCAACCTGTGTACCAGCAGCAACAGCTGCAATTGCCGCTCAATGCCTCACCAAACAATCCTCCCTTATGACCTCAGATGCCTATGAAACCTAACCCAAACCCAAATAATAAGGCCATCCAAAACATAGACATACATAATGTGCCAGCCTTATCTATTACTCCTATGCCTTGTGATGAAATAAAATTAAGATTAGGGAGAATAGTTGAGCCAATAATTGAAGATGCTCCATCTTTAGAATCAGATAAGGAATTAGCGGAGAGACAATCTGTTGATACAAAATAAATTGACCAACCTATTATAGAATCAGAAAACCCACCATTTCCTGAAAGACTGAAAATTACCAAGCCTGTGGAATTACCATCTTTCAATCTCCTAAGAGAATTGAAAAATATGCACGTTAATATTCCACTACTACAAGCGATAAGGGATGTCCCTATTTATGCCAAGACTGTGAGGGACCTATGTATCAGGAAACCTGGATGAAAACCTAAAGATCCCCTCACAGTGCATGTAGTGGGGGATTTGTCTGAGCTGATGTTAGGCAAAACTCCACCTATTAAATATGGCGACCCAGGAAACCCTGCAGTAACTGTTAAAATTGGACAAACATCTATTCCACATGTACTAGTTGACTTAGGGGCAGCAATTAACATCATTTGAATAGAAACTACGTAGTTGCTGCAACTCAGAACACAAATTCGACCTACTCCTACTGTTCTAGAACTAGTTGATTGCTCTACCATCAGACCAGAAGGAGTAATCGATGATTTAGTCATTTCAATGTACTCATGGGAGCATCCTACTGATTGTGTCATTCTGCAACCCAAATCCCATCTAGGAGGCCATCCTTTAATTCTGGAATGACCATGGTTAGCTATAGATGATGCTTTCATTGGTTGAAGATCTGGTTCCATGACCATCTCTGGTGGTTATGAAACAAAAAAACTTACTCTGTATCCTCATGCTACACCCAGTGCAGAACCTGAAAATTCTCTATGGATGGACATTGAGGATGGAAGTGATCTACCTGTGATAACTATAGGAAAGGCCCTAAGTTTCAAAGATGAGATGGAGGATGAGTTAATCAACTGCTTTATTTGTGACCCCTCTATTTTTACATAGAACACGCACCACCGATTGATCAGATTCTTTGACCCTATTTCTCAGGAAGAAATGAACTCGAAAATGTTCTCAGAAACCACTGACAATCAAATTAATTCAGCTATAACAATAACTGTTGTAATAGCATATGACGAAACAACAATAGTTGAATTATTCCCTAGAGTCAGTTCTAAGAGCGTCACTGTGGAAGTTGAACCTAGAAAAACCTTGAACATTAGTCCCGATCTCTCCACTGCTGAAACTCGTCGATTGATGAAATTACTGACTATACATAAAGAAGCATTTTCCTGGGATTACATGAATATGAAAGGCATTCCCTATGAACTATTCACCCAACATATATACATCAAAGAATAATGTTGACCCATTTGCCAACCACAAAGGAGGATGAACCCAAACCTTAAAGAAACTGTTAAGGAAGAACTTCAAAAACTTCTCAACGTCGGATTCATCTATCCTATATCAGACAGTAAGTGGGTATCATCGGTGGTTGTTGTGCCTAAAAACAATGGTAATTGGAGAGTGTGTGTGGACTATAGAGCCCTGAATAAGGCCATGCAGAAGGATCAATTCCCTCTACCATTTATTGATCAAGTTTTAGACAACCTAGCCGGGAAATTTTTTTTTTCTTTCCTAGATGGATTCAATGATTATAACTAGATACAAATTGCCCCACAGGACCAAGATAAGACCACCTTTACTATCCCTTGGGGTACATTTTCCTACAATGTTCTCCCATTTGTCTTGTGTAATGCACTAGCCACTTTCCAGAGAGCTGTGATTGGTATTTTCTCTGATATGGTGAATGATTGTATGGAAATATTCATGGATGACTTTACACCTTATGGTACTAATTTCGAAGAAGCTTTGTCTAATCTGGAAAAAGTGCTCAAAATATGTAGATAGTCTCATCTTTCTTTAAGTACAGAAAAGTTCCATATGATGATGCATGAAGGGGTAGTGTTGGGACACTTCATCTCTTATGAAGGGATTCAGGTAGATCCAACCAAAATCAAGGTAATTTTGGACATTCCAACTCCATCAACTCAGAAAGAGGTAAGAATTTTTTTAGGGCACGCTGGGTATTATAGGATATTCATTAAAAATTTCTCTAAACTTGCCTCTCCATTGTTTTTTCTACTAACAAAAGATGTTGACTTTCATTGGACTGACAAATATGAATTGTCTTTTGCAGATCTTAAACATAAATTGTCCACAGCTTCCATCGCTCCCATCTTGAGAGGGCCCAATTGGGCTCTTCCTTTTCACATTTCTTCATATGCCTCAGACACTGTAATTGGTATAGTACTAGGGCAATAGGAGGAATAAGAACCCTATGCTATCTACTATATCAGTAAGAACATGGCTCCTGCTGAGTTAAATTACACAGTTACTGAAAGAGAATTCTTGGTAGTAGTTTATGCAATCAATAAATTCATGCATTATGTAACTGGTTATCCCACATTTATTCATACTGATCATACAACCATTAAATATCTAATGAATAAACCTATTACTAATGCCCGAGTGACAAGATGGTTGATACTATTGCAAGAATTTGACATCACTATAGTGGATAGACCAGGAAAAGAAAATGTGGTTGTTGATTTTCTCTCAAGATTACATATAAATGATGATAATTCACCTATAGAAGATTCATTTCCTGATGAACATTTGTTTGCAGTATCTTCTCACTCACCTTGGTATGCAGACATTGCTAATTATTTGGTTGCAGAGAAGGTACCTCCACATCTATCTCCTCGAGAAAGAAGGAAGATTATTCAAAAGAGTGCTAGGTATAGTTGGATAGGAGGATACCTCTTCTACACAGGCCTGGACCAAGAAATCAGGAGATGTGTGAGGGATGATGAAATTTATGATCTGATGAAAGCTTGCCATGATGGCCCTTGTGGGGGTCATTTTGTTGAAAAAAGGGCTGGGCATAAAATTTTAAGGATGGGCTATTTTTGGCCCAACATATTTCAAGATGCCAAGAAGTATGTCCAAGCTTGTGAAAGTTGCCAACGCATGGGTCAACCAACTCATAGGGATGAGATGCCTCTCTAGTCTCAGATAGTGTTAGAGCCTTTTGAGAGATGGGCCATGGATTTTGTAGGACCCATTCACCCACCTTCCAATTAGAAAGTCTATATATTGGTCTGTACAGATTACATGACCAAGTGGGTGGAGGCAAAAGAACTTATCAGAGCCTCAGAAGAAGTTGTCTTAGCATTCTTGTTTGAAGATATATTTGTTAGGTTTGGTGTTCTCAGAGAATTGGTAACTGATGGAGGACACCCTTTCACATCATATAAATTTGAAGCTCTACTCAGTAAATATCATGTTTTACATAGAATAGCTTCTCCATACCATCCACAAGGCAATGGCCGGGTGGAAAGCACCAACAAAGTTATCGAAGCCATTCTTACTAAAACAGTGAGAGAAATTCATAGATATTGGTCTGATAGATTGCATGAAGCTATATGGTCTTACCGAACTACTTGGAGGAGCACACATGGTTTTTCTCCTTACGAGCTTGTATATGGAAAAAGCCATGTTTTCCCCATTGAATTTGAAATCAAAACCTTAAGAACTGCATCATTAGTCAACCTCGACTTGACTATGGCACAGAAATCCAGACTGCAGCAACTGAACGAGCTTGATGAAAATCGTTTGGAGGCCATCCATCAAACCACAATGATTCAACAACAAAGAACAAAATGGCATGACTGAGTCATCAAGAAGAAATTATTCTAGAAAGGAGATTGGGATCTATTGTATGATTCACACTTTAAGGAATTTCAAGGTAAGTTGCATACACGATGGCTAGGGCCTTACAAGGTAGACACCATTTTTCCCAATGGGATAGTCCGGTTGATTACTATTGATGGATCCAATACACAGTTACATGGAAATGGTCATTGCTTGCATCTGTATCAATGTCCACTTTCCAGGGCATAATTCAAAACTAGATGTACAGTTGATACAGGTTATCAATTCTTAAATAGAAAGGAGATTGCTCGTTCCCCTTCTGAACTTTAGGACTTCTTTTTCTCAGACCTTGTATATAAATAACCTCAGCAAAATTTACATTTCTCTGTTTTTAGTTGAAATTTCTCTATTTTCTTTACCTATGCTAATAAATCTTTGAAAGGTATCAGGCGGTTATGTGTGTGCAGGTGGATTGATGAACAACAAGGTTGAGTAGCGCAAAACGAGTCAAACGATTAGTTCATGGAAGTTGAAAAACTTCCTAAAAACTAAGTAATGTAGCGTTCGGCCAATTTCTATACTATTACACCTTCTTCTGATAAATTGGTCAATTTCCATGTTGTTACACCTTCTTCCAATAAATTGGTCGATTTCCATGCTGTTACACCTTCTTCTTATTAATTGGCCGATTTCCATGCTATTACACCTACCTCCGCCATTTTTGTCGAAGAACTTGCTGATACACTAATTGTTGTTATTCTTTCTTGCCACTTCACTCTTTATTTTTCACTTTTTTGTCGATGTTGCTGCTCCAACCCTCCAATCTTTCCATGCCACAACACCACTGATTAGACAATACTGATGCTCTCTATCTGAAAGTGCTGCTTCATAATGACTTGACTTCACATTCGGCGATTTCCAGTTGGCTAACTGCAGTAAGGACTTCGTTTCTGCTTCATTTGTCATTTCTCTCATGATCCTTCATCATGTTAGCTATTTCGTACAACTCATATGGTGGTTGGATAGTGCGTTTACTCCGATAGGTCGTTATGTGCAGTAAGATATGAGGTATGTGATTAATCCTATGTGTTAAAGTAATGAAGATATAAAAGCATGGTTTCCTATTTACTAATCGGTTGTCATAAATCGATGCACCTGGAGCCAATTCATTTAGTTGGGTGTTATAACCCTAAATTTCACCACACATGCTTACCTGGCATCAGGCCAACTCATAACCCTTCATTGCCAAAACTTCTGCTGAACAACCTCTTGAAAATCCTCTTGGGTCAAGGTACACGCGCCCTAACCCACTACTGCACGCGTGTGAATGCTGGCAGGCCTACTACAACCCGCGTTTACCTAACAAAACACAAAAATAGGAAAGTTGCCAACGGGACAAAAAGATATGGGTCAGTTAACTGAAGCTCCCGGCCATGCATGGCCGAGGGTTCATCCAAAACCCTAGTCCTTCTAGCCTATAAAAGAAGGGGTAGGGGTACTATTTGGA
>JASDQU010311383.1:2995-13595 GCA_032191745.1 Picea mariana
CTTGTTGTCCTCTCATCTATAGAATGGCGTCATTTGATAGGCATCCACCTAGAAAAACTATAAAAAATGTTCTAGTGTCTCAATCCTTACAAAATCATTCTAATATAGTTTATTCAACTTATACTATCATACCGGACCACCCTTCAATTTCTCCATCTTGCTACTTTTTGTATTGTCAAACAGCAACACTAGTTGCCACTCTACAATGACATGCCCCTTGAGTCTATTGTCCCATTATCTCTTTGTTCTATCCTTTTGGCACAACCTACTAGAATTCAAACCATAACCTACAATCCTCTAATATCTCAATTTCTTGCAACCTATTATTCATTAATTATGATATTTTCCATCTCTTGTCCATTTTAATCCTTTAATATGGGACCCATACGACATTGGATTTCAAATTTTTTTGAAAGGATCTATAATGGTGAAGCTTGTTTTCAAGGTATATTCAAATATATTCAAAATATAATGATCTTTCTCATACTTTGTATTCCAATTGTGATAATCATTTAGTAACTCAAAACCGTAGGAGTCATTTGAACATAGTTCAAGTCAAGCCCATAGTTTTCATCCAATATAAATAAGGGCATTCGAGACTTCATTGAACACTACATGATCTTTAATGAATTGGAGTGTGATTATATAGGACTTATCACTCAATTGTTCACAACAAACAAAATTTGAGAGGTTGATGTTTTATAAGGGGCTAGGGAGGTAAAGATTATAAATTTCCAACTTCAACAATAACAATCATAGTAGATATGCACTCATTTTCATTTGAAATTAATAGACATTCCATTCCAGTAAAAATAGGTGTTATATAGCCCTCCAAGCCTCTATCATAATTGTTTTTCCAACTCCACCATACAATAACTCTTATTCACTAAGAACATGTAGTTAAAAATATGGGTATCCCACACATGGAAATTTATATGCTAAGCATTTAATTGAATCTCAAATGAGTTAAAAAAATTTAGATGTAGTGAACTAAATAGGGTTTTAGAATACAAAACAAATTTTTCAATATAAATTATATACACACACATATGAGTGATGAGGATATCAATGGAATAGTGTATTCCACAACAATTGTAGATGAAAATCCTCACGGTAATGGAGATGTATTTGGGATTTACAGCTCCACAATTTGCACATTTCAAGTTTGGTTTCGAGTTCATCTATACTAACAATTTTTATTGTGAGTCATAGAGAATATGTCATTGGTTTTACTTAAGAAATGCAAAACGGAAGAAAGTCAATTTCTCTCCCCTACCTATTGGTCGAGCCTACTTGCATTCTTGATCCTACAATCAAAAATGTTTTTTTCCCTTCCTAAACTAGTACTATTTTTCCTATTTTTAGTTTTGTATTTTTTATACCTATAGTTTTGACTATGTGTACAGAGTCGTGCCACCATATATATATAATTGTGAATAATTTTAATAAACTAACTTTCTAAACATGGTTGGTTATATAGAGAGACGTATAACTTAACTTTGTTATTTTTATAATAATCACACACACATACAAGAGAATATGATATTAATAGCCTATATTAATAATAATAATTTAATTTTTAAAGTTATTTTCTAGTCAGACACTAAATTAACTCATGAGATCCTCTTTTTTTGAAACATGAGACCTCTTAAACATTAATTTGGTTTCTAGTTAGGTTGTGATGTAATTAAAAAGAATATATTATTATATATTTTTGTGAGTAAAATATGGATGTATAGAGATTATAAATTATCTAGAAAATTTGAAAATGTGTGGATGAAAGATGAAATGGTCACTTGAACCAACTCCAAAAGGTAGTAAAATTTGGATTGAATATTAGAGAAACAATGTTTTTAATCATGGTTGGCATTAAGGGTGATATGTGGACTATCATTTACAATTCACGCATTAAATAACTATATAGTGCAAACGCATACATTTTATGATATTTGGTGTGTTGTTGCAAAGCATAATCAAATCTATGCATACCAAAATTATTGCAATATTGAAACTCCTAATTAACATGATAAATCTCTCTAAAATCTCTATCCTACGTGAAATAAATTACATATAAATAATAAATACTACCAATTTATATTCACATAGTTGTAAACTATTTATATATGTTTATCCATGTTCTATGTTAGTGATTTGTGTTAGTAATTTATATCAACAACACTTGAAGTGTATCAAAATTACTCAAATTTGATAGTATATAGCTTATAGAAAATGTCATGATTAACATTTTTGTGACATTATCACAAAGTAGCCAAATTGTACTTGTGTCAATTTAGAACCATCATTTTAAAAATAAAAAATCAATGTTTTGGAACTTCAAGCTCTTTAATGAATTATGAATCATTTTTAAGTGTAAGATTTGCATTGTTTATTTTTCTAATATTAATATAAACAATTAATATTGTGAAGATCACTTTAGTTGGAGGAATTTTTTTATCTATTTTTATATTTAATATAAAATTTAGAATTGTTATCATGATGTAATCAAATAATTTATTTAAAAATCTAATAAAACTGTATAATCATTAAATGAGTAATCTAATTGAGTATACATACATATTTAATCAACATGTTGTATATTTTTAGACAATAAAGTATTCACCTAGAAAATAAGTTAAACATTTTATGGTATTATATGATTATAAATGCCTGCAATACAATCCAAATTAAATGAATTTTTAGAACTAGATTTCAATATTATATGGCATTTTCTAGAAGTACAATATTATATTAAATAATTGATACATCTCAATTTTAATTTTAAAATAGAGAAATCAATAATATTGGTAAACATTAATATTGTTAATCCTTAAAATACTTATAATACATTTTATAAATCAAATAAAAATAACCAACAGTCAAAACAAATATTCAAATAATTAAATAATGTGTAATATAAAAACATCAAACAACATCAACAAGCATATATCTAATATGAAAAGGCATAATACACATGAATGATGACATCAAAATCAATATATGTGTCAAATATACATCTCAAGTATACATGTCAATAATCAATATACATCTCCCATATACAACACTATTAGGAGGTCAATAGATATGAAATCAATAAGTGGATGGGCCAATGCATCAATAAGTTGAGTAGTAGTAGGAGGTGGTTGTGCATGTGGGGAAGGAGGTGGAGAAGGAGAAGGAGCATCATTAGACCTCTCATCAACTGAAAACATAGAAGACAAAAAAGAAGAGAAGTAGAAGAAGATAGACAAACACGTATCGTGACCCTTCACTCCTTAGTCTCCAACCTATATAATTCCATCAATATACTAGCAATATGACCAAACAAGAATCTCAAATCACGGGGGTGGGTGTGAAAATATCCTTGAAAGCATGGGATCCTACAATATCACTATAGGTCAAACTAGTTGGATCTTATAGTCAATCATCAAAGTACATAACTAATTAGTGAAATATCAAAAAAAATCAAATATGGTGCATGCTAAGTCTACAGTCCTCATCCATAACATGGAGTTTGGTCATATTTACATCATATTATAGAGAAATCCCCTCACCACCATATGAGACAATAACTACAAAATTGTAGACAACAATTCGATAATTTAAAATATATATTAGAATCAATAACACGAGCGTTAAATATGACAAAACATTTGCAACTAGACTAATAAAAACACCACGATAATCTTAACCCTCTCATCTGGTGGTTCAAGAGTAGTAAATAGGAGTTTCAAACACCTCTACCATTCCATCCCAACATATAGATAATGCACAAGGTAGATGACATGGTCTTCCTTACTACACAACATATCAGTGACCTCCTCACCCATAGTTCTGCAAAAGAACTCTAACTAGCCCCTCTTGAGTAACATTTGGCCCCACATGTTCATACACACATTATTGATCTTTGTAGGAGGGCGACATTCAAATTACAATCGAGTGACCATAAACCTCTCTAAAAATTAATTTATAACTCTAGAGAAAAGGGGAATATTTTTCTCCCCTCTAATGCTCTATGACATCTATCCAAAGAAACACAAAAATGTTGTAGTAGAATACCATACCATTGTATCAATCTAGGTCGCTAAACAAGGTTATCTAGATAATGCATCATATGGAAAATAATGTATTTCCCATCAATAGTGTGGTGTGCTATCACAATGATGTCAAGGTACAAGCACATAACCTCCTTGGCTCTAAAAGAATGCAATTGTAATCTACCCATTAGTAACCTAGAAGTCATCGAGGTTCGTAATATTTGAACCGACATATCTCTAGATATATGCCACCTAGCTCTCTCTTACAATACCATCCAACACATTGAGGAAATGGGGAAAATATTTCTTCCTCCTAAATAACTCACCAATGAAATAAATTTCCTCCTTTGTGGATCTATGCCATAGATCAAGACCAACCCTAAATGTCTATATTCCATGATCCCAACGATGGATTAGCTATCACAATAAATCAATGTTCCTCTAAGAGATTTATCCTCCTCAAAAAACTTTAGGAGACCAACATCACTAAGAAAGAAGCAAGTCTTAGTAGCAATCAAGTAAGAAAATAAATCATTCTCCCTCTCTCAACCATTACAATCATGCACAACTTCTATGCATTGACCTACTAGTGTTGTGGTCATCCATTAGAAAAAATAGATACAAAACATAATTAACATTCGTATACTTCATTCAATATTGAATTTTAAATTTGGTGCGTTAAAAATTGCTAAAATACTATGGTGCATTTATTTTATTTTATAGAAGTGCACCATCTTTAGGACTCCCAAATGTTATACATGAGCACATCGACACTAATAATGTTATACTAACCAACATATAGTTAATCTATGATTTGTAGATCATGTTAGTACACCATGAGAAAGAGGCACTTTCTTGTCAATGTGATGCACGTATTCATCCATTATTCTAAAGTGATACAAGTGCATGTAGTCATCATTTGTGGACATGGAATAATCTGTAGCAATAAACCACACATTGCTAATCCACATTAGCACACCACAAATCATAGGCACATACAAAATAACAAGTTTATACACCATCAATGGCGCATTGCCTCATCAACACACGCCACCATCATAAGGAATATTTGATTTGTGTTTTGAGGTGTGTGGGGGGATAATCCATAGCACTAAACAACACTGCTATTATTCCACGTCAACGCACCACAAATTATAGGCACATAAAAGATGTGATGTTAGTGCTACAATGTGAGAGGGTGGCACCATAGACAATGAGCGTAGTCATCGCCACATGCACCGCAAACTTGCCTTGCATTTCATGATGAACATATATGGATAGGCTACCCCAACCATATTGCTCCATAGCATCTCTTAGCACACCAAATAGTGCAATAAATATGTGCACTAACTACTTTCAATAATCAATGTTATTATAGTAGTTAAGATAATTGCAAGCGGTGTAAAATAGTTTACTTTACGAAGTTTGAGTATAGTTCAAGATTGTTTTATTTAACCCTAATGGAATGTGCCTTGTATCACAATAAACTAGTGCAGTTATAGGTTTAGTAAGAACCAGAGATATATATTTTTAAATCCTCTATAAAATAATGAGTTTTTTTATTTAACCTTAATTTGGTGCTCTTTGTATCAAGACACGTTGATGTGGTTATATGTTAGGCTGCACTTAGGTAGTGATATGTTTAGCGTGCATTGCATAGCAATTTGTTTTAAAATAGACTTTTTTACAATATTCAAGTTGTGAGAGACGATGCCATTTCAAATGTTGTTTGCAGTGTGTTTAGATATACATAGGTGCCAATTCTCATGCTAGCATAGAGCACCAATGCACCTAACTATTTTTAGGTGAAACGAACATAAAATATTTATTAAAGCCTCTGCTAAAACCTCCACCAACCAACTTCCACTAGAAACTTGACCTTCCAACTTTCACTAGAAACCTCCACTAAAAAGAAGTACTTTTATAAAATCGTGTTTTCCTTGTTGTGCTTAGATCTTGTACAATGCCCTCTTTCACTATGAAGTTCATGTGAATTTTTTATTATCTTTACGTTATTTTTGGAAACAATAAAATGATAGTTTTGATCGTTTAACTTGGAGTTAACAATTTCTTTGCAGAAATTCAATCTTTTATTGTTCTCTTTAAAGTTAGTTGGGATAGTTATTTAAACAAATTCGATTTCTTGGAGGTTATCCTCCTCCCCTATCCCTAATTGGTTTAACCAAGAAACTACATCTCTAGTACAACATCTTATGAGCCTTGAGTGATTTTATTAAGTAGTGATAGAAAGGCTCTCATTATTCATGGTAATTGTGTGTTCTTGTACAATGAGTATGTAACCATTGTCTTACACCCAATGGGTGTGTGGGTGTGTTGATTTGATTCAAATGATAAGTAATAGCTGTGAAAAATGATGTAATAAAGTATATACGTGGAGACTCAGATTCAAAACCTCTTAAGTGGGTGAAAATGAGGTCAAATTGAAGTCATGGGTGATTTTGACAATATGGAAACAACCCTCATAGTGTGACCATTTTTCGAAAGAACAACTAAAATTTTATATAAGCAACATTCCAAAATATATATATAATATATAAAATCAACACATGTGCCCACAAGAAATGATTAACCCTATAATAGATGTCACATGTTTTTTGAAGCACTACAAGATAAAATTATAAGGTGCTTAAGCCCATAATACAAAAGTCACAAGATGGGCTCAAGGTATCATAACTCTAATGTTAAAAGGTTCCAAACAAGACCTATATGTTAACTAAGAATACAATGTAAGTTCATGAAAAACAAGGCACCTGACTCATTTTGCAAGAATCATGCTACATGAATATAATGAACCGGAACTCAAAATTCTGAGGATGTATGTGATCTAAACCCGGGGGTGATTATCTTCCAATAATTGGTTGATTCTATCACTCCTTCAAAAGGGTTAGTTATAGATCATTTTATTTGAGTGATTTGCAATTAAAGTTAAAGTTGAAGTCCTATTAGCTTGAATCCAAATTGAATTAATGTCTCTATAGATTCCTTATGTGTTATATGTCATGATTGCATTTATTTATCTATGTGCGGAAATTCATGAAAGTAAATATAAGGACAAAATACACATAAGAGATATGACACTTCTCTTGATAGTGGAGTTCACTCGATGTGGGATACCCCTTTGGGTCATGCTCCAAAGCTTGACCACTTTATTCTCCTCGTTGTAATGATGTCTCTCCTTTACAAGTTGTAAGGCAAAAGTCCCTTTTCGGTGACAGAAACAAGAGATCTGAATGTGATCAAGAATGTATACAAGCTTCACAAGTTCTCATGCTCATGAGGCATCCATGATGCTGACATGGAAATCGTTCCCATATACTCAATACATAAAAAGAGGAAGAATAAAAGATGACCCCCATTGTCATGGATCCATCAAGTACCTTAGATCTACAACTCAGAATCAAGCATAAATATGCATCCCATACAAAGATCCCGCAACCACAAGATTTAGAACTCCTTTGTTGGCCACTTATCATGCAAGTGCCACAATTTCTCAGTCACATGTAATTGATTGGTTTTGTGTGGGAGAAGAGAAGAAAATAAAAGATAGAAGGAATAAGCTAATCTTGCCGCCTTGTTGCAGCCTCTCCATTCTCCTTCAAACCTATAACACGCATGTTTTGCTGCAACATTTAATGACAAAACAACATAATGAAAAACATGCTTATATTAGCTTTTCCAAAACTTAGTTTGCTGATATGAAAGCTTTGCTGCAAAAATAAACCTCGCCATTCAATTCATGTCACAGAATTACTTAAAAAAGAATGTCAAATTGTCTCCATCAAACATAGTCACCTTCAGGCCCTTTCTGGACCTTCTGCCTCGATCTACATCCAATTATGGGTAGTTAATGCACTGTTTGCATTGGAATCTGTGCCACTATATGACCTAGGTATGCTCTCTCGTCCAATGGAACAGTTCAACACTTAAATAATAAAGAGGGCGGAACCACCCATGAGACAGTTTAGCCGAATTGGTTGGTGAAGGTTAAGTTAAGGTGCAAGTTAGAGGAGGTGACGGGGTCAAATCCGTTGGTGTCCTTTTGGCATGCTTACCAACTCTTTTCTAAAGTTGGTGAATCCCTGCCAGATTTGGTAGATCCTCTAGATTTGGTAGGATGCTGCCAGATTTGGCGGAGTTTAATTTAAAACTAAATTTCAAAATTTTTGGCATGTTCCCTCACTGGGTATTTGTCGGCTACCACGTGGTAGCCTATGATTGGGCCATGTGGCAGGCACCCATTGGCCCTACTAACTTTGCATTCCATGTCACCTATTGATGTCACCTTTCTGGACTGACACATCAGCTACTGACTGTACCTTCAACCTCAGTTGCCACATCATTTGTACGAACTGCCACATCAGTTGTATGGACGACCACATCAACTCTATGAACTACCACATCAACTTTATGAATTTCCACGTCAACTGCCATGTCATTGTATGGATTTCCACCTCAGTCACCACGTCACCTTACGGACTTCCACTTCATCCACCATGTCATTGTATGGACTACCACGTCACTAAACGGACTGCCATGTCACTGTATGGACTACCATGTTAGTTGCCACATCATTGTACAGACAACCACATCACTGTACGGATGCCCATGTTAGTTTCCATGTCACTATATGGACTGCCACATCATCTGCCACATCACCATACAAACTCCCACATCAACTACCACATCACATGTATGGACTATCAAGTCATCCTCCACATCACCGTATAGACTGCCATGTCACCATAGGATATTCCACGTGGCTGTATGGATTGTCATGTGGCACATTTTTACTGGTCCATGGGATGACCCGAAAAGGCCAAATATGAGTGACATGTGGTAACCTCTAGTGCTTCCATGTCATCCTGCTAACATTAGAATGACAGGTGTCACCTGCTACGCATGCCACATGTGTTGTAGAGATGTTGACATCATCCATACCGATGTTGACGTCAGCAGTACGAATGTTGACTCATACCCCTGCTAATTGGGCTAGGTTGACCAAACTCTGACAACGAATATCTTTCAATCCATAACTCTATTTGATGTTCCATTTGCATTGTTGGAAAGCTTGCGAAGCACTATTCGCGATCATATCATATTCATAGAGTTTTAGGAAATTTTAAGGTTTCCCTTTCTCTGCTTGTTAAGACCATTATGGGCCTCCTAAGACACTTCTAAAACTTTTGTGATGTTCCCTAGATCCATCTGGATCACACCTCCCAACTGAAAGGAATTTTGGTTCCCAAAATTCTTTACATGATAAGTTTCATGTCCATTGGACTTACAATAAGAAAACCATAAACAAACTACCTCACAGGGCCTAACAATATCAACGTGTGCTAGACAAGAAGTGATCAACAATCATCACTTTTACATAATACCCTTCTATGGGGTCTGAATCGCAATATGTGATTTACAAAGATGGCCACTCTCGACTAGCTCAAGGGTTTTCCCCATTCATTCATTCATTATGCCGAACATGTCCTCTTTGCTGATTTGTCCTTTCTTTCATAGTTGGTCTTCTCCTAGTGTCGGATTTCCCTGCAGCACTGCCTGACTAACTATCTCCCTCGAAGGTGTATGCCTGGCTTTCTTGTTCCTCTTTGGACATAGATCTCAATGTAAGGCACAACATGTGGCCTCATGATTCCCCTATCTGCTACAATGGTTGCAATAGCCCTTCTTCTTCAGAGGTGCATTTCCCCTGCTCTTTTTCATGTGTGGAAAGAAATTTGTCATCCTCATCCTTATCCTAGTTTCCATAACCTTCCTGCATAATGATTTTCTCTTCCAACACTGGGACACTGCATGGTTATCCAATCCACAAAAAGTGCATGGTCTTTGATGCCATAAGCTTTGTTTTATATGATTAACATGCTTATAATCAAATGGCATTTTCGAGTTTTGAGATTTCTTATACCTCAGTGAGTTTCCTCTGGAGTCAGATTGGCAAGAAATTTGGTCTCAACTCTTCCCTTGTGATGCTCATCTCTCCCAGGATATGTCTCGAATCCTTGATCATGGGAAGTTGTGCTCTCGGTTTGCACTGAATCAATTTCATCTCTTGATGAATTGTTGACCTCTGGAGTTTCAGTGACTATCCCGAGGTCTTCTTCTTGGATGGTTTTGGAGCTTTCTCCAACATCCTTTGGGACATATCCTATCTCAGCATATCGAGGCCAAACCACTGCCTCGATGGGATCCACAATACCTTGGCCATTGGCTCCAAGGCCACCTTCTTCATATCCCATTTTTCTCATCAACTTTAAGTCGATGAAAGAAGCATAATGTTCAAGGATTTCAAAAGAATCGTCAACATTAATCAAGAAAGGAAATACACATGGTTTATTTACCTCCACCTTAGACTAGGACTCTTGGTATGCTTCTTGAGATGTGTCTAGATGTTCCTAGTGAGAAGGATCAGTTGAAGATGCTTTTAGGAATCCTCCTTGGTTTCTGGATGCATGTAGTTCAGATTTATTTGCTTGAAAAAGTGTGCATGCATTTGCATTTTCAAGCTTGCACCCATAATTGGTGAAGTTTTG